>BPLR01006810.1:0-20529 GCA_021605095.1 Caerostris extrusa
GTTACGTATTGCTGCGAATTAAAATTTTATATGAGCACAATTTTTCTAAAAAGATTATAATTTATTATATTTTAAAAATAAATTTTAATTTTATAGGCTTGGCAAAAATTTAAAGCTTAAATCAGCGCTTCTTGCTATTGCCCTTTATAATGGGGTCTGGCCACAGAATAACCAACACATTTTTGTCCCATTGCTTAAGCAACTGCCGAGTATTATTGCCCACTGATTTCTATCGATCGACTTTAGGTCGATAAAAGGACACTCATTGGCGTTGTTCTATTTGCCCAGAACATCACCAATATTCCTTACAATAGTACTTGGGGTTTGGAAGGAATTCACCTCAAAACGACACTTTTGTCTACATGTAAATCTTGTAGAACTAGTCAACCTACCGATCATTCAAACCACGAGTAAAGCCCTTTTTCCATGATGGTTTCTTTTCGGCCATAGTGTACGAAATAAACTCACTTGGACTGGTAGAGACAGTCTTTAATAGCGCATCTATTCCTTCTTTTTAATTGTTGTCTTGTACTGTGTTTTGAGTGGACCATGTTACCCGTGACGTCTGGTAACTGGCGTAACGATTACGGAGTACCAACAGGGGGAAATACCCCCAAACCTCCTCATCTTAGTTCATAAATATGATTTGAATTATAATAGGCCGTTTAAGGTTAGTAAAATAATTAAAATATAAAGTTTCTAACAATTCACTAATGTGGTTCTCAAAAAATTTAAAAATACTAAAAATAAATAAAAGTAAAAATACAAAAATACCGTGACGTCTTTTTTTCTCTTATATTTGCATACGAATCGCCCATCTACGATGCAAAAATGTTCTTCTAAGCGCTTTTATGGTTGTCTGCTATACGTCGTTTATTAATTGTCTCATGTTAGTATATGAGATGATTAAATGTTGGCGGCGAAATTTGGTGTGAAATGAACCTTATAAAGTGTTTTCTTTAATAATTTTTATCTTTAAATTATTTTCTTTATTATTCCATCAAAATTTCATTGCTTTAGGTATTTTTCTCTTAAAACAAAAAATTATCGTTTTACTTTCTAAAGTCTTTTATTTCTGTGTTTTAAATCATTACAACAATTTATTTTTTAATTGTGGTTTTAAGTCCAGAATTAACTAATTTATTGTATTGGTTCTTATTAATAATGATTTTTATTAATTCATTTTTAATTTTTCACCTTGTATATCTAGATAGTGTTATATAATACTGTTTATATAACAATGTTCTAATTAATTTCTGTGGGTTTTTATAATTATTTATGCAGTTTTATGGATTTCCTGGACATATAACCCCCCAACGAGCCAATGCAATATAACATTTTTTAAAATATATCAATATATAATCAAAATACATCAATATATCATCATGACTTTCTCTGATTAAGCAATCAGTGTGTTCGGTAATAACTGGCTTCGATAAAGTGATGGATTCGATACCCCTTTATTAATTAATACAATTCAAAATTTATAAGAATATAGGTGTTTACGGAATCTTCATTACTGTCTGAATGGTTTCGTAAAATTCTCCCTAATTTTTATCAGATTCAAATATGGATCACTTTAATAAAAATAACAAATAAGTCATTCTTTTAGCACCTTATTTAGCACAATCTACTACTGCAATCTGCTACATAAACTATGCAATCTGCTAAGTATATATATATATCCCACGTTGCTAATTAGCTGAAGCCTAGAAACGAACAATAAATTATCCCAATCAGTTACTACAAAGATAGGTTTATAAAGTAAGGCAATAAATGTACCCCACTCAGATGAATTATTAATCGTAATCGGTCAGTCAATCACTTGTTTAATATTATATTATTATAAACAATCACGAAATTATATCACGTGATTCGATTTTTGCTTCATAATAGGCCACACCTAATATCTTTTTTCTTCAATCCCAACTCGAAACGAAAAATTATTCAACTTAATACATGTTATCGGAATACATCTCTAGATGTGTCTTCGACTAGTATCCATTTTGGTGAGAAGAACAAATTGGCTTATTATGTCCTGGAAGATAAATATTCCTTGATATAGCTAGATTCAATATGCTCTAATTAATTTCTGTGCGTTTTTATAAGTATTTATTGGGTGAGTTTTACTGATTTCCCTGGACATTCAATTTTTTAATTCTTTTATCTACCAATGCAGTTCTTCCAGTTTCATCTCTCACTTCTGAATTTTTGTTTTGTTTTTTGAAAGATCTAATGTAAGGCATTTTATGTATTGTGAAATATTATAATGGTGAATACTACATGTTATTCGACTATACAAGAATATCAATAGCGGCCTTGTGTGTGTGTGTGTGTGTGCATAAAATGGTCATATTCCTTATTTATTCCAATGGTCAGTTCTCCTTCTCTATGTATATAGCTATAGTTATATATATGACTGTGTGAAAATTCCATATCCATTTACCAGAGATTATACTCAAAATTGTTTATTTTGAGCTGTTTTTATTTATTCTTTTATTTATTATTATTTACGATCTAATTTTTTTCTATGGTACTTTTGAAATTTAAATTCCGCTGAAATAGCTCACAAATGATAAAAAGACATAGTTTAATTTGGAAGTAAGTTTAGCGAATCTGTAGTTGAACCGTTTCTCTCAGTACTCCAGATTAAAAGGCTTGCTTTGTCAATTTGCGGTGAGCGAGAATTGATTGCAGTTATGTCCCCAGATACATTAATATGTATGTTTGCCACTATGCTCTAGAGATTTAGCTACATATGTTCTGTATTTATTCAGTTAATGTAGTAAAACCGAAGCAAAATATATTTTAACGTTAAATTAGTACGTTCTGCTCTATTAATTAGCAATAAATATCATAGATGTTGTTATTGTTTTCCATTATGATTTAAAATGCACAAAAATTATGCAACTAATTATTTAAATTATTCTAAAGGAAAACCCCGAATGTTGGTTCTGTCAAAAGCACTTAGTTTCCAATCGTTAATCTGCAAAAAATTATTTCTGAAAAAAAGAAATTGATGCCAATTTTTCAAAATATCGAATCAAAAATATTACAAGGATTATTTAAATTGTTATTTTCAACAGAACGTTAAATAATTTTTGAAAATGCAAGTGAAAAATTTTAAATAATAATTTATTCCCATGGCATTTTAATGGTTTATTTTAATTGGCTACCATAATTAATCATAAACTATAGAATTGTGATAATAACGAAAATGTTTAAATAATGACAAAAACATAGGAGGCAAATTGAAGGAGATATACTAAAGAGAAAATTATGATTGTTATGGAAGAAATCAGACTTTTATTACATAAGGTAACAGAAATTTAAAACATTTTATAATCATAAGCATTTGAAATAAAAGGAAAAAAAGAAACTAATGGGATTTGATGAAAATTTGTAATTTTCAATTATGTTCCTCGCAATTTTGTTTAATGTATTCACAACATTAGTTGCAAAAATTATTTTTTAATTTACAAACAAATTTACACATAAATTTGCAGATAAATAATTATCCTTGTATAAACAACAATTGTTAATTATTTCAAATTCAATTATAATTAATGATTAAGATTAAAAACTTCATTCTCTGTAGTTATTTCGATAAATATCATTGAATCAAAACAGCGAAAATACAACACTCTCTTTATGAAGTGTTCAAAAACAATGACAATATACAGCCATGCAATATTCTGCAAACGTGTATATGTCTTTTTTATTGTTTATGTGTTTTATTGTATATGTTGTTTTGTGGTTTCTGCGTTTTTGTTTATGTTTTGTTGTGTTTTTTATGGTTTATGTTTTATTGTATATGTTCTCGATTGTTTATGTTTTATTATATGTTTATTGTTTATTTTATGTTTTATTGCATATTTTTTTATTGTGTATGTTTATTGTCTATGTTTTTATATAATTTATTTAATTTGTTTTGCTTTAAAAGCCTGTATTTATTAGTGATTATTTAACCAGAAAACTGCAATATTTATGCATCTATATTTATTCCCCATACGTTTAATTTACTATTTAAAATTTCCACTTATTTATCGTTATTATATAAAATCAGTGTTCCTAATCTATGAAGAAAATTAATCGATTTTGTCTTTTTAATTTTATTGTTGTTGTTAGTGTTATGATGTCTTCATATTTTACGTATTTAAGCATTATTAATAATAATGCATTTTTCAAAACATAATTAAAATATTATACTACATAAATAACACAAATAAAAAAACATAAACTTAAAAATCTATATAGAAATAAAAATAATATATATTGAAATAAAAATATATATTAAAATAAAAATAAATTTAAAAAAATAGATATATATAAATAAAAAAAAATATAAAAATAAAAAAAAAAATGTATTGAAATAAAAAAATAAAAATAAAAAATATGTATTGAAATAAAAAATAAATTTAAAATAGATATATTTAAATAAAAATATATAAAATAAAAAATATATATCCTAATAAAAAACATAAAAATAAAAAAAATAAATATCCAAATAAAAAATAAAAAAATAAAAAAATCTATATTCAAATAAAAAAAAATATATATATATATATATATATATATATATATATTCAAATAAAAATATATAAAAATATATTCTTTTAAAATAAAAATTTCAGAAATAATGAAAAAAAAAAAACAATCGTTAAAAAATTTACTTTAATAAGAAATAAAAATATAGAGTGTAAAATACTTTTGTGCTATTTTGAAAGCAACACACCTTAATGTTAACATCATTTTTAATAAAAACTAGAAAAAAGCGAAAAGCATAAAAAAAATTAAAGTATTTCTAAATCCAACATCTAAAAATGCTTTAAAGCAATTCTAACAATAACGTCACGAACCCAACTCTCTTTTATTGCAAACTCGGTTGTCTCATAAGTTTCAGGCTTTACCCTAATACCCGAAATAAGTTAACCCTAAAGGCTCTTACAATTCTAATATACTAAAGAATAATTTACGTATTGAAGAATTTAATGCTTTGCCTCCATTTCAGATTTAGAACAGCAATAGATTGTTTATACGATAAACGAGATGAAGTTTATTGATTTAGAATCGCCACTGCGAAAATGTTCTTTTTTTTTTTTTTTTTTTTGTTCTTTTTTATCGCATTTCAAATTCTTCTATTTCTGAAGTACTTTCAATAATCGGATTTCATTGCATTTATCGTTGAAATTCGGTCTTCTCTTTTCCATACAGAATATATAAAACCACACAGTTTCTGCCAGGATATATAAACAAGATTTATACATTCCACTCGCCGTTTAGCGAATCGTTAGAAAAAGAAAGATCGCACTAGAACTTTTTGCTTCTCTATTTTGTTATTCGATGATGGCAACGTTGAATAAACGTTTGGAAGTTTATTTTTATTTGCTGATGCTTTTTCCAAGGGAAGGTTTTTACTTTCGACGTATATTTTTGAGGGAGAATGATACGTTCAGAAGGAATTTATTTTATGTATTTAAATTTTTTTTCACCTAATCCCATTGTAAAACTGCGCGATCTAAAAGTGGGGACAACCTATCGCAAAATCACAATACTATTTTGTTTTTTGGCCATTTTCCAAAACATACATATGTATGCTTAAATTTTCCTGTACATGTATGATTATGCTGTTTTTTTTTTTTTCTCAAATATTTGCTATTTTTAAAGAATTCAATGTTTCATGAAAATGGAGAACTTCAACAATTTTACGATATTATTGAAATGGTTTTATATGAAAATACAGCCTTTGTTTCAAATCGAAATCGTAACTTAAGTATTTTTAGTTTGTATTGTTTCAATAAAAACATATTGTTAGAATCAAATAATATTATTTGACTTTGGATTTAGGCTACAAATATACCCATAAAATGAATAAAAAGCAATAAATAAAACTTTGGCATTTATTTTTTCAAATATGTCAATCTAAGTTACTAAAAAAGGTTTTATTTCCCATGCACATTTTATTTTCTGCGCAGTATTAAATATTGAAAATTTTTAATGGTATTATAAAAATATTTAAACGATACAAAATGATTATAATTAAAGTTCCACTTTCAAAATGCTCTAAAAAAAGGACCGCTCGTCAATGAGTTCAAATTTGAACTGAAGATACTTGAAGAAGAGGAATCGATACGACATCAAAAAAAAAAAAAATTCCAAACTGTATTAATAGATGGCGTTGTAAGCGGCACAAAAGAAAGTGAATTCGGCTGCCAATGATATTTTTAATCGAAATTACAACGTATTTGGCATGAATTGTACATTTAATCAACTGAAGTGTTCAATGTGCTTGATTGTTTCAGCTTTTTGACGGAATTAATGACTTTCAAGTCATTCAACAGTTGTGACACTGTTAATGGAAAGCCAAGTTGGATGGGAAAAATCGGTTTTTTTTTTTTGATGCCATACCGTTTCCTCTTTTATCGAGTATCTTCAGTTCAAATTTGAACTCATTGTAATAAGTAGTTCTTTTTTTTATAGCATTTTTGAATGTCGAACTTTAATTATAACCCTGTCCATAACCAAAGATAACGTCTTGATGTAAAGGCAAAATCTTTGCATTGTTTAAAAATCCGTTCATAAAATTTTGTATGATAATGGAAATTAAGATTGTTAAAAAATTTAAAAAATATTTTTTTTTTTTAAATAGGAAATCTCCTTTTAAAGAAAGCGTTGTTTTCCCATTTTAAGGCAATTCATTTTTCTTTCTACAGAAAATGAATAGTAAATAATCCAGTAATAGTATAGTAATAGTAATTGTATTTAATAGTCTATATTAGCATAAGAAATATTAATGATAATTTGAATATCATGAAAATATTCAATACCAATTAAGAGCTCATAACATATATTATTTATACGAAGGATTCACAAATTTCTGAATTTGGAGAGCAACATATAATCACTGTGCTTTCCATTATAATTTTTAATTAATTGTATAAATAAATGCAAAGCAAACAATATTAAATTTAAAAAAAATGAAAAATAGCATCTTTATATAGTTTAGTTTAGTTTGCCGCTCTACGGTCCATTTGTGCACATTTAAAGCTAATGTGGACTTACAGCTTAATGTGGATTCCGAACCACTCACAAACATCCATGACACCGCGGCATCTTTATGTATAGGACAACAATATTATAACTTAACAAATATGATATAACTGTAGCTTTCATATAAAAATATATGCTTATAAATAATAATTTCTTTACTTGTAATGAATTAAAATCATTGAAATGGTCATTAAATTCAACATAAACATTTCATAATCCATTTCATTTGGTTATTTTAAAATTTTTTTTAAATTCTTGATCTTGTATGCGATATGTTCCTCAAACAAAAACAAAATTTTTGTTTCCTTAAACAGAAAACTTTTGTTTACTTTAATCAGACCTTTTTAAATACTTTCTATAAGTTAGAGTTTTGTATTTTTAAAACTTTTAAGCGATTTTTAAACAATTTGTTGTTCATAGATTTTCGTTTTTACTTATCTAATTTATTTATTTTATTTTAGATTAGTTATCTGCTTATTTGGAGAGTCGGATAACTTGCAGACCACTGAAAATCTATACTGAATCAATTATCGAATTATATTTTTCCTCAGTACAGCAAAAAAGTAAGCGTTTTTTTTTTTTTTTTTTTTGGTTTTAATATTTCTTTTGTTTCATTACCTTCATTTTTTCATAGTGTAAAAAAATAAAACTAATATAACAAAAATACCGAAAAACATTGAAATAAATTCACTTCATATTTTAGGAATGTAGCCTTAGATCTAATATGATAGATGTGGATTTTCGACAAAAAAAAAAATATGCTCTTGAATTTCGAATTTTCTTTTTAAACTATTGAAGAATTTTTATAAATTAAAATTAACGTTATGGTGTTACATGTCATTACATGGCTATCAGAGCCAGTTAAATCAAATCTACTTCTTTTCTACGTTAGAATGCTTTAAATTGTTTATATTGCACAAAACATTACACCCCCAACTAAAAAATTTAATTAAAAGAATTTAACAAAAGACTTTTAATTAATGTAATGCACCAAAGAACAGAAAAAATAGAGTTCTTGTCAAAGCACATGAACTTAAACCACCGATTGCGTGGAAAGGCAAATATGTGGTATAAAGACGGAAATGGGCGAATCGATTGCTTGTTAAGGATGCTAGTCAGATAAACGCGGCGTAAAACAATTTTAATCATAAAAAAGTTAATAGTTATTGTGAAATTTTTTCATCTAATTTTCTTTTGATATAACTTATTTTCAAAATTTTAATTATTAAAAATTAATTATTTTTACTTTTAATTCAAATGGTTATACTGCTTTGTTTGAACGACTTGCCTGCTTGTCAATTTTCCTCACAATCGGCAGTCAAATTATATGAGGTTATGATTAATATATGAATAAAATACCATAATTCAAAGGAAATCCAGTTTTATTATTTTAAAAAACTAATTTGCTTATAGAAAATAATGATAATGTAATTATTGATAACTTTAAAAAACCATAATTCAATACCTCTTTTAAAAATAACGAACATTTTTATGATACGCTTTTTATGATTTTAGGACGCTTTTTTTATAATATTAGGACACGGATGCTTCTGCTTTTTAAGTATTTTTTTTTTCAAATGAGATGTAATCTACTCATGTAAGCTGGATGTAAGATTTACTCATCTTCTTCTATTTTTCTCACCAATGTTCTTTATAGTATCTACAATGCAAACGTGAAATTACTGGCCTAATGTTTTAGGATTAGATTCAAATGCAAATAGATATCAGATTTGCATGATTAATATTATGTCTAATGATAGCTGATATCTGATCTTGGTATCGTAAAGATCTTGGTATCTTGGTATCATTGAAAAGTCATCCAATGACGTTGGTTGAATAACGGTCATGGTCAAAACTAAGAAATTCATTTCGAATACATACTATGCCATATATAGTATAAGAACACACATTATCTAAATATAAACGACCTTTATTTAAAAAATCAACCATTACAACTCAATTGTGATTGGTTTCACAGCTATTTAAGATCATACATTTGAATATAATATCCTAAAACTTTGATGATATCTATTAAATGAGCCAATAATTATGATATTTGTATTGAAATATATTGGATAACGGTATCTTCAGTCTATATTGAATTATTTAACGTCATATATTTAAAGCAAATATGTACCTAATCCAAGAAAAATTAATCAAGAGATTTAAACTTCTAAATTCTTTAGGCTTCAAATATGAATTAAAATATCTTAATCGTATATGAAGCGTAATATCTTAATAAGGATTTTTAAAATAGAAAATTAAGTAAATTATCTAAAATATGTGATATTCACCGAAATAAATAAGCAAAAACGTTGTAACATAATCATTATTATTTAGACCTATACATATTAATACTAATCTATATTTATTATTTATATTTATTAATAAATTAGTAAAGAAAAATAATAAATGTAGATTAGTATTTAACTGAAACAAAAAATCCTATATTTTTGTACAATATGAATTTCAAAAAAGAAATTTAAATATTCACAAAAAATTATATAACCAAAATTTACAGTTTCATGCAAAACACTTTAAAAGCATTTAAAATGGTAGGCAAATGAATTCTCACCTTAAAATTTAGAAAATTTCATAGGATTTTTAAGAAACAAAGGAATGTAATGACAATACCTAATGATTAAATTGAAAATTAATTTTTTTTCACAATATTCCAGATTATTCACATGTATCCAATTGCTTCAATAATCCTTTATTCAGATTACTTTGCACTCAATTACCTCAATGAGAAGCATATTTAAGAAACAAAAGAAATGTATGGTAGAAATGTATAGAAAATTAATGTTTTTCTCACAATATTTCGATTTATCCCACGTATCCAATTACTTCAATGATCCTTTCTTCAAAATACTTTGTACCCAGTTACTTTAATGATCTTTTGTTCGTATTACTTTGTACCCAATTATTTCAATGATCCTTTCTTCAGATTACTTTATGCCCAATTATTTCAATCATACTTTCTTCAGATTATTTTGTTCTGAGTTACTCCAATAATCCTTTCTTCAGAACACTTTGTACCCAAATAGTTCAATGATCATTTCATCAGATTACTTTGTACCCAATTATTTCAATTTCAGATTACTTTGTACCCAATTATTTCAACTTCAGATTATTTTGTACCCAATTATTTCAATGATCCTTTCTTCAGATTACTTTGTACCCAATTATTTCAGGGATCCTTTCCTCAGATTACTTTTTGTACCCAATTATTTCAATAATCTTTTCTTCAAATTACTTTATACCCAATTACTTCAGTAATCCCTTCTTAGATTACTTTGTACCCAATTATTTCAATAATGCTTTCTTCAGATTACTTTGTATCCATGTACTTAAACACCCTATTCTTTAGACCACTTTTGTAATAAACCACCTGAACTTAAGCCATCACCAAATTCAAAACCTTTTCGAGAGAGGACATCACAAAATTCATACTTTTGACACGAGGGTTAAAGTGGGGATTAGGAACAGAAAAACTGCTCACCAGCACGCCCTAATTCATCAACATGTTTGAGCAAGAGCAGCTCCTTTCTTGAACATGATTTATGGCAGAAGAAGTCGAATCCATAACCTGCAATAAGCAATGCGAAGAATTATGTCCTCCTGAGCGACAGAGATCCGCCATTTATGGAACATTTACCTCCCGAACAACTCGTCAAGAGTTTTAAACGGAGTTTTCCTTCTTTTCAACAAAACTTGCAATCTAATTAAAGCCCCCTTTCTGAGTCGAATTAGTGAGCGAAGGTAATAACTCATGAGCAAGTGCGGTGACGTTATAAATTCTTCGTAATGGATTGCTAAATTGAGGCAGTGTGCGATGACACATTAATGATGACATGCGATGCTGGAAGGGAAAGAGTTTTGTTCTCAAGAATATTAGCGAGTCGTTTCAAAAGAGTATTGTATTATATACCCTGTTTATGGTACAATAGTGTTTTGTCCTCTTGTGCATAAAGAGGAAGAGTAGAATTTTAATTTAAAGATTAATAATTTTAACTTAAGTCTAATTTTTATGTATACTAAAAAATACATGGAAATCCAGAAGTCAAGCAAACCCTAAAAATAAAGAATTCAAAACCAATAAAGATTAAACGATGCCATTTTTACAATAAGAGCGTAATTGAAAGGAAAAATTTTTTTCAATATAATAATAAATAATTTCTTGTAGCCACGAGATGGCGCTTTCATTTGAACTGTTAAGCGTTATATAACATTATACATAAGACAAAATGGGTAAAATTCAGAATTAACGTATTGAAATGGGTGTTTCATAATTATTCGATTGCGATGGAATATTTTTTGTTTTATTTACATATTCCTCTAAAACCTTTAAAAAAGATTCGTTACAAAATAATTTTCAATTTTTTTTATAATCATCATTTATTGCTATACAAGAAATTTCTATCATGAAATATTATAGTACCTTCATAGTCCTTTTTAAATAATTTATCTGTTATTTGATTTATTTTTCTAATAAAATTCGCTAAATAATAAATCACAATAATTGACGAAATAATGATGACAACCCTTACTATACCAGCTTTCAGAAACGAGACTTTATGGTGATTGTGACAATGTCGCGTCGATAATCAACCTATCTGGTGAGAAATTTTCTGATGTTCTTCCATATGAAACCCAAATATAGGGGCATTTAGTGGTAAACGGTTTAAGGTAAAGTTACCCTTAAAACTCCTTCCAAAACACAATGTTGTCCCCTCATCGGCAGTCGTCTTAATATGTAGAATACCACATATGCTCATAATAAATAAATAACTGCGATGCTCCTCAACAAAACAGACGATCATCTATTCGCTCCCAGATGTCGATGGAACTCATGAAGACTGAAAATCAATAAAATTCGCTAGAACACGGAATTTATAAACTTTTAACCCAAGTCTCACTTCGATTGTTCCACAAAATTCAGCTGACAAGGCTAAGCATGCAAAACCTATATAATAGAGATTTTTTTAAAAACAAGTATCAAAAAAATAATTATTTAAAAGTTTTACGAAAGAGCACATTTCTCCATTGAAAATACAAAGCATTTTTTTAACCCTTTGCACCAGAAGTTTTTTTCATTCGTATTACCAGCAACTCGAAGCGATTTTAGTGAAAAGATCCTATTCACATGCAAGTTTGATATACGCATTAAAAGAAACGCATTATTTATATCGTTATTTGCATTGTCTCCGTAGTGGAGCCCTCGAGCTTGAAGTCAAACTTTAAATGGCTCCGTTCCGGAGCCCTCGAGTGCAAAGGGTTAAACACCTTAATTCGACTACATACGTATTGAAGTAGGACTCCCTAGATATTGAGTAATTTTAATTTGATTGGATAAATTTGATTTACACATGAAATGCTTGGGAATTGTGTAAGAAACCTTACTGACAACAACACATAAACGGAGCATTTTTTTCTCCCTACACTATGGCGTGTCCAAAATGCTACCGCAAGCCAGGCTCATGCTACATGTGGCCCTTAGTTTGGCAAACATCTGCGCCATAGCTGTATTTTTTTTTTTTATTTTTGTGTGTTACCGATTTTTAACCAAGGAGCACGATGACCATGTTGACAATATGTGTGAGGGCGTCACAGAATATATATATATATACCTTCTTCTTTAATGGCGCTACAACCTGATAGTGGGCTATTGGGATATTTCGAAACATGAGATGTTTTTCTTTTCACGGTGTAGGATTTCATCCCTATGCCCAATGCTTTGCAGTCATATTAGATCTGAATCTACGTTTTAAAGGGTATTCTGAACCACTGCAAACATCCAGAGTGCCGCCGAGACATGAAACCGAAATACAGAGCGCCAGAGTGCTAGTCAATCGGCCAACAAGCCCTTATATATATATGATATGACTATTAACGCAGTAGTCAGGTGACGTCCATAATGTTTATATTTTGACTGAATGTTGCGTGCCCCCGCGAGTGATAATAAACAAATAATACAATATGTGAGAGGGAATTTTGAATTTTAAATTTCGATCTCACATAAGTGCGAGAACAAAAGTACAGCGTGAAGTTGACAATAGATATTTTACGGAGACTTACAGAGTAAAAAACAATGTACTAAGGTTTGGTTTACGACGAGTATGGCCAGTTTGAAAGTTTCATGTTGAACCAAGAGTGGATGTTGTGATAATCGTGTGTAAACTTTTTTGTAATATGTTACTATAAATGATGTGCATTGAATGTAATGCAAAAACGAATAGCATGTTTGTTTCATTTTAAATATCTCTTTACATCTCAAGTACCCATATAATGTCTTCGAAATGAATAATGTATTTCGCAAACAACGAGTGAAACTCATACCAGACATCCAGATATAGATGTGACAGCGTTTATCTTTATTAATGATCCTCGCTTCAGAAGCCGCTAACCCACAAAACAAGCAGGTGTCAAACTAATGAGCGTAAGTAATATATATATATATCCTCGCATCGCCTATAAGCAATACATATATATATATACATATATTATATTACTCACGTATTATATATAAATACTACGTAATAAAACTCATTTTGTTTTTCCTGAACTCTTAACCTACAATTCACGAATTCTCTTGAGTTCCACATTTTCTCTTAATTACCACTTCAAATTTTCTACAATTTATCGCTGCGTTAGCATTTCTTTTGAGGAATTCTCTTCCATTCTTTTTTCCAAAGCTATGAAATGCACTAAATAGAATTCCTTTAATTAATTATTTTTGAATTCATTCGCTCTGATTGTAGACACACTTTTTTAAATTCCTAAACCCAATCTTAATAGATTAAAATAAAAGGGTCATGACTTTGTATTTTTGTACAAAACACACCTGTCGACTTCGACTACAACACTTGTACTCGACACTTGTACACTACAACTACAACTTGAAGCAGCTTCAGGTTGCAATTCACAGTTTTTAGTTACAGTTCCTTTTTTATATTAAATTAAAAAAAACATTAACTACATTTCTGTACTCGCCAGAACCTACGCAAAAAATAATAAATAAATAAGTAATTGTAATTATTATAACATTTTAACTGCCTTTGAAAGATTTAGGGATAAAAGTTCGCATTTGCACGATGTATGAAAGTTTTTTTTTTTTTTTTTTTTTTTTCTAATGCAGCTGGCAAATAGACCGTGATCTTCGCCATAAGGACTGCACCTATGTTACTCACTTTGCATTACCCAAAGGGCGCGTGTAACTTGATGGTAAAGCCAAGGACGCGGAGTAACAATGCCCCCCGGCGCTCTACGATCCTATTAGGACCGGGACCTACGGCTTAAAGTGGATTCCGAACCACTACAACACCCATGGGCAAAGCCGGATTTTGAACCCGATACCTGTGGCACCGAAAGCCAGAGCGCTCGCCATTCGGCCATCAGGCCCCTTGTATGAAAGTAAATTCGAAACATTTCCACCCGGCAGCGTACAAGAATCATTTCTCAAGTGGTTCAATTGTCCACGTGTCTCCTTGTTTCTGAAACCACTGACTGCATTAAACGTCACTAATAGAATCGAACCTATGCTTCTGTTTATCAGCCACATAAGTTCCATAGTCACGATAGTTACATTGGTGCAACAAGCAATGTAATTTGCTACCCTAATCAACATTTTATGTATAAAAATAGATAAATCTTTTTATTTCAGATTATGAAATTAATAAATTAATTAATGTATTTTAAATCAACTTGGGGAATTAAAATTTAACTTCTATTTCAGTAAATATTTTTAAAATTAATTATTCTCTGAAGGTAAAAAAAAAATATTGTTTTTCTAAATTACTTACAAAAAAAAAAAAATTTTTGCATTAAAAAATTCTAAAACATATTTTCAGTTTCTAAATATTTCTCAGTTTACATTTAAAAACACTAATTGATTGAACATATATAAAATATGCTATTTATATCTTATGAAATTTTTTTGAAGGATTTTTTTCAAAATTAATAATAACAAATGATACATTTAAAAAAATAAAATTTCTTTAATATGCATGCATATTTAAAAATTATTTTTCAATTAAAGCTTGTTTTAGATTAAGTGTATTACTAATAAATCACAAAAAATATAAATGCCAAATAGTATTCCTTGATGGAGAAATCATTAGACTTTTCATTTATAATTTTATAGGTGAAGACTTAAATTATATAACAAAAAAAAACCCTTTTTTTTTAAAGTCTTAAAATATTACAATAGATGGCGCTGCATATATAAAAAAGAATGTAGCAATTCATGTCAATCTACGTTTCATATTTTTGTTTTTAATTTTTACTCGTAGTGAAACAAATAATAAAATTATTAAAGTATAATTTTGATATTTCGATATTCTTGTTTTAATTTCTTCTAAAATATTTATTTAATTACTGTTATTTAGAAATACGCTATAAAAACGTATGTTGATCTTAATGTCAACTATAAAGTTGACACTCAGAATTATTATTCTAAAAATCTTAATTAAATTTTCGTAAAATCCTCTTTTTGATATTCAACTGGGATTTGAAAGACAGAAATATTAGAGATGTTTCTTTATCGATTGTTAAAAAGACAATTTACTTTTATTGAAGAAGTCGCTTTTGAGTTGTGATTAAATACACAGCATGTTGTCCTGCTTTTCATTTTCCTTTATATTTCGTCTTCCTTTTTTGATGGTTTTATTAGAAACAATTTGTTCATAGAATTCAGCACATTTCTTTCTTTTTGAAAAGTGCAATTTTTATTTTGGCCTATCGAATTTAATTTCACATCATTATTAAAAGAATATAAAGAATGTAATTTTTATTTTTGAATTATTCAGATTTGTCATTCATTATTATTCAGTAAACCCAAAATAATATTTACCTAATTTTTTTCTTCTCAATTTTCTTCTCTCACTGAAATTGACAATTAATTAAATATTCCATTATATTTCTCATTTTTATAGAAAATTATTTAAACGTTAAATTTGATTTGCATAACATATGGGAATGAGTAATTAATATCATAGGGAAAACTGAAACAGAAAGAAACTAAGTAATTTGTTTTCAAATCTATTTTGCAAATCTTATTCCCAAAACTATACACATTACATAAATTATATACATGATATAATTATTATGCATTCAAATTAGATTATTTTAATTTTTTATCAAACTTATTTGTTGCTTGCATAGGAAAAAAATTCACTTTATAAAACACTTAAAATTGTATGAATTTCTTAAATTAAATATGATTGAAATTTATTAATAATACATAATAACTATATTTTTAATTATTTTGTCAAAATGCTCTAGAACTTTTTTTTTATTATGAAATTAATGCAGTAAAAAATGCAAAATACATTCTACTCATTTCAATTTTCATTGCTTGAAGCATTTTTCTAAGTGGGAGAGTTTTGGCATTTCTTCCCAGGAGAGAGGAATGTAAATACTTTAACAAATGCATAATAACAACCCATCATTTAAATTTGACAACACACAAGCGGTGTTGTAACAGGTAGGCTGAAAAAATTCATAGGCTGACACATAGATGGCGATACTAGAATTAAATTCATATGATTGTTTGTTAGCCCTAACCTTCAAAAGACACATGTATAAATTTGACATCTGTTGCACTATTAGTATGTGAGTTATAGCATTTTTAGTTAAGCAACTTTTGTTAATTTAGAAAAATTGATAAATTTCGTGTGTTAATAAAGCATAGCTTTTGGAGAAAAAATGCTCTTGAAGCCAAGACTTGGCTTGATAAACATTATTTGGACTTTTCACCAGGAAAATCAACCGTAGAGAAAAAGGTTTTTGCAAAATTTAAAACGAGGCAGAAATGAGCACCGAGGACGATGTGACGCAGTGGACGCCAAAAAAAGAGGCTGTTACCAACGAAAACATCAAAAAAGGTCCACAAAATAATTTCTGATAACCGTAAAAAATGAAGTTGATTGAGATAGCTGAGACCCTGAAGATATCAAAGGAACGTGTTGGACATATCGTGAATGAATATTTGGATATGCGAAAGCTCTGTTCAAAGTGGATGCCGCGCGAGCTCACAATCGACCAAAAACAACAACGAACTGATGATTCTGAGCAGTGTTTGAGCTGTTCAATCCGATATGTGACAATGGATGAAACATGGCTCCACCATTTCACACCGGAGTCCAATCGACAGTCAGCCGAGTAGACTGCACGTGATGAACACTAAAAATGCTATAACTTCATTAAAAATGCTAATAGCGCAACAGCTATCAAATTTATACACGTGTGTTTTGATGGTTAGGGCTAACTAAAAAAATCATATGGATTTATACTAGTAGCTTGCGTCTATGTGTCAGCCTATGAACTTTTCAGCCCACTTATTAGATAGTATATTACATGTAGTTAGTGTTTGTATTATGGAGAATAACCTGTCACTCAAATCTGATATTCGGCATCATGTATGATGAGACTCAAATTAGCGATTGTCTGTGCGACCTTCATGGGTCGAAACAATTTCCAGATTGAATATGAACTATACCATGAATTGTTCCTTCGTGATTGGTGAAAGATCACCAAGCTGAGAAATGTCTACTCAAATGAGAAGTGAGTGAAGCTGATATCCATCTACTTGACGGATTTTTTTAAGGGATATTTTTTGGAAAAGAAGAGCAAGAGTTCTGCGACTAGTCGACGAAGAATGTTGTTTATTCTCTTTTTCTGGAAGTGATTGACCAGGTTGGAGATAACACCCCTTATAGTTTCGTGATGTAACACTCCGTGTGATAATTAAAGTCTGCACAGACCAGTGTGTTCAAACATTGTCGTAGACTTGAGAATTCTGAAAAACTTCGTCCTTGAAGCAAATTGTACTTGCGAATCAAATTTAATTATTTATTTTTTTTTTTTTGTAAATAATAAACTGCAATAAACAAGTTCTGTATGCATAATACCTGTAAATAAAAGTAAAATGAACCTGAAAGTGATCCTCTTCTTAAAGCTGTTATAGGTCTAATATAGGCCGCGACGTTACAAGCTAAACTACCACTGAAATAATACTTACCTGAATAAATGTATGAAGAAAATGGACAAGTTTTTTTCCATTTTTAAAATTGAATATTTATCTTTCATCCTTCATTCTTTACCAAAAAATAAAGGGTTTATTCAACGAGGTTTTCCCCACATGTTTACCAACATGTTAAATAAAATGTTTAAAATATTGCTTGTAAATAAAACAAAGTGTTTATGAACCTGAAAGTGGCCCCACAGCCCTCTTCTTGAGCCATTGAAGTCTAGCATAGGCCGAGACGTTATAGCTAATCTACCATGAAACAATACTTACCCTAGATAAAAATGTACAAGAAAAATGGACAATATTCTTTTCCCGTTTTTAAAATTGGACATTTATCTTTCATCCTCCATTCTTTACCAAAAATATGAAGGTTTATTCAACCAGTTGTTCCTTCACATACTTACCAACGTGTTAAATAAAGTGTTTAAAATAAATAAACCACGAAAAAAAAAACATTTTTACATTATGGAATTGCATATCTTAATATAAACTGTAAAATCTTTTGAAATTCCTGTTTAGAAAAGGAAAATAAATTGTTTTCTAGATTCAGCTAGCTACCAAAACGTCGTTCAATTGCAACAAATACTCCATAACTTCGAAGAATACATAAATATAAAATCCCACTTCCTATTTTTCATTCCAAGCAATTGCAGATGTTATTTGAAATTTAAAACAAACGAATCCATGTTAAACTTTTGCTGCTGCTGCTGTTCTCTTTTGTTTTTGTTTTTCATTGTTTTTTTTTCTTATTCGAACGAATTCTTTTTATAGTTTGCGCCTATTAAACAACGCGTTGCTTGTCAGGTTGAAATGCGAATTGGAGTTCTTAAAAATGTCTTTTATTTATCTAAAAAGGTTGAAGAAATATTTATTTATTTTTTTTTATACTAGCCAGGCGAAGTAATGTTTTGAGAATTAAACACTTGAATGCTGTTAGCCCCTTTTTTAAGGAGTTAAGAACATTAAACGCTTAACTGATGTAGAAAAAAAAATTCCATTTTCGTTTTTAGTGCGAACATTAAAAAAAAAGAATAACGAATTGGTTACGAACAATTAAACTCGTGTTTTTTCCCCTTGTTTTTTTTTTTTAACCATTTGTTTGTTTTGGGTTCATATGTTTACAGGTGTTATGCATATAATTTTTTTTTTTTTATTTTGAACTTTAGTTTGTGTTGGAGAATAAATATTCGTTCTTTTATTCATTTAACGGGGTTAGGAATTATAAAAGATACGAGGGAATTTTTATCGTTCTAACTGTTTATTAAAAAGCTGTAAAAAACAGCAAAGGGATAATTACCATAAAAAGTTATTGTTTGTTTCTTTTAGTTCATGTAAGGGTCAAGACACAGAAATCATTTAGTTGTTTTATTTTTTTAAATCTAGTAAATTTCTTTATACGAGTGGTAGTACGAAAATATTATTTCAGTGAGATTTATTTAATTGTCAATGTTATTATTAATAGAATAGTATATACATATTAGAAAATGGTATAGACAAATAACGTTCATTTACGTTTTTTTGTTCTTTGTCACGCTCACAGATGTTCTTGATGGTAGAAAAAGTACTATGTAAATAATTAAAAATAAGTCCTTAGAAACAAAGCGTATGTATACAAAATACATTTTTTTTCCTATTACATAGTACCTTAACTTTTTTTTAAATAAATATCTAACAAAGAGTTGATTGTTTGGTACTTATTTTTGTAACAATTAAATTAAGTCACTATGCATGATTTCCAGAAACACAGATGCTGCAATATTACATAAAAGAAATTTAATTAAAAATTATTATAAAATTTATTTTCTTATTTTTTTTTTTATTATATTTACCGAAATGTTACCGAGCATGCAAATCTATAAACTTTTTTTATACTTCTAAGGAATATCATGCATAATATACATTGTATCGTCTCGGCCTAACAAGGTGGGCTGAAAAGTTCGTAGGCTGACACATAGATGCCGCTACTAGTATTGAAATCCATATGATTTTTAGTTAGCCCCTAACCTTCAAAAAAGACACGTGTATAAATTTGACAGCTGTTGCACTATTAGTATGTAAACGATTAAGTTAAAAACTATTTATTTATTAATCACTGTTATTTAAAAGCATTATTTTCAGTTTATTAAATCAGATTATTTTGACCTGTGAAGGTCGAACAGACAATTATTAATTTCATGAGGTCTCATTATACATGACACTGATTATTTGCTATGAAATTTGAGCTACATATTGTATTATTATAAAATACTTATTGCATGTAATATAAATATCCACGATACCGCTTATCTGCTGTCTGATTTCAGTGATAGGTTGTTATTATACTTAATTCTGAAAGTAATATACATTTTCCCTCTCCCAGGGAATGACTTTCCCTTTATATCTCTTCCCGTGGGAAAAATGCCACAGCAAAGAGAGATCGTTTCTGCCAATCATATAACTTTTCTTAGGAC
>BPLR01006811.1:0-88822 GCA_021605095.1 Caerostris extrusa
AGTTGATATTGCATGCGATTGTATTTTTAGTACAAGTTCATATAAAGTTATTTACTTTAATTATCATCTAATCAAGGATTTGAATCCATTTACTAAAGATACACCAACTAAAGATACATACATAAAGATTTAATTATTATCAAATCAAGGATTTGAATCCATTTACTAAAGAAACAAAACTTCATCATTGATATTTTGGCAATTGTTAGATCCGGAGTATCACATTGTTATATCAAGACCTCCGCTAATACATTTAATTATATATATTTTTCCCAACACAAATCTTATCTCCATTTCTCGCAGGCCGGTCGCCACAATGTTCCGCTAACCCAACTCGATGTTGCGGAAAGTCGACGACGCAAAAAGGGTATCACACTACCAGACAGTGGGCAGAGGGCACTCGGAGAAGACCCGGGGCACCCGTGGCGAGGCGTAAGCAGAGAAATCTACTGCAGTCTGAACTTTCTTAACTTTAACCGACACTGACAGATGGAGACACCCGGATTATTATCTCGTGGTGCCGGCGCATCATAATCAGCGATGTTGTGGAATTTTTTCCGAACGCTGTCATTTAGGACCTAGGGGCGTTCGTTACTTCGTAATCTTACTAAACGGACGGACATGATTGGAGATACCGAACTGAAAAAAAGCAAAATGACGGAATATCGGTTTCCAACAGGTATCGGGTTGCTTAGTTTTTTAATAAAAAAAAATAGATTAATGCTTACCGATAGATATCAACACCGGATAAAAAAACGTACTAATTATTAATTTTTTTGATGTTGATGAATTATTCATGAAATTATTGTTTTGTGTTTCGAGGAACGTTATATAATGGAAAGAGAAAATTGATTTTTTTATATATACCTTGTTACATAATTTTTGATATTTCGTATGTATTAGTTTTATTGTTTAACTTTTACAGGAACATGTCACTGCGTATTAGATTAAAAATTATAATTAATTAATTAATAATAATTTATGTTTTTATAATAATTAATCTGAATTACTATCTCATATTCAGTTTTTACTAATTTGTGATTTTTGATTAATTGATTTGGAACGTTTACAATTGTGATGTTTTCGTTTTCTAATTATAGCATTGGAAATAAATTTTAAAAAAAATTTTTGACTTAAAAATTCAGAACAAGAAAACAGGACACGATAATTTGCTATAATACTTTATCTTTTATTTTAACAATTTTATTGCCATTTTTTTTTTTTCTGTTTGATATTTTTATCTTATTTAAGAAAACTGTAAATAGTTTCAGCAATTGAAATATATCACATATAAAATAATTTTCCACTCTAAAAATTTGATTTTATTTCAAAATGTGTAAAAAAAAAGCAAACACGGATTTAAAAAGTTTTGTCAAATTTTATATATTCATACTTTTATCACACATTCTCATCTAATCTAAAATAAAATAAAACTAAAAATAACTATAAATTTTTGTTTAAATAAATAGAGAGTTTTGCATACCGTACGTTAGCAGCGCGCGCATGCTATAGGAAATTATGTTTCCTATGAGCATGCGCGCTAGGGAGAAAAAGCTAACGGACGTCCTACGGTAACTAACGTACGGTATGCAAAAACTCTCTAATGAGTGATAGATAAAACTATTTTCTTTTGCTAAGGTTTTTCTTATTTTCTAAGGTTATAAATATTCATTCAAATAAGACACTACAATAGTCCTTCATCTTATTGAAAGCTGTTCCAAGAGAGACCCAAAGGTTTGGTTTGTCGCTCTACGGTCATGTTGTCCACACTTTAGGCTAATTGGACCGGGACCTACAGTTTAATGTGGATTCCCGAACCACTAATGAACATTCATGACACCGCCAGGATTCGTACCTGTGGTTGTTGTTGTGTTGTGACAAATTTTCAATGTCCTGCAGTGCGGACGGACATCTCATGAGTGATCTACTCATGGATGGAGGGAAAAGAGGCAGCTTCTGTTGTGACGGGGCACCCGTAGGTAGAAGTCTGACTTTTGCTTCGTGATGCTCTTACAGTCATATGAGACCGGGACCTACGGTTTAAAGTGGGTTCCGAACCACTACAAACATCCATGGCACCGCCGGGACTCGAACCCGAAACCTGTGGTACCAAAGGACAGAGCGCTAGCCAATTGGCCACCAGGCTGCAAGACCCAAAGGAGAAACTAAAAAGGAATTAGGGATCAAAACGATAAATTCACTTTCATCACACAATCCCATCACTGCCTACACTGATGGACCATCCGACTCAACGTTTTGTAACTGAGATGCCGGAGCTGTTTTGCTGCTTCATGGCGGGCAAAGAATTGAAATTGCTGTCGGTGCTGGAGAAATTGCATCAAAATTCATAGGAGAACTGCTATCAGAACTAATAATTACAGAGGGATGAATATTCTCCCAGACAGGACCAGGGAATACATTCCCCTACAGAAATTGAACCAACGCTTTCCTAACACCTAAGCACATTCTAGAGTGCCCAACACTCACTCCCCATGTTTTGCAATTGGGTAGGGTGCCAATCGAGGTCAACTTAAGAGAAGTCCTGTATAGTGAAGCGGCGCCGTTGCTAGCGGCCGCTATCGTGAAGACTTTTGACTTGATCTGACTTTGATAATTATATTTTAAATCCATGGACACGATAACAACAGGAGAACTGCTGGTCATTCAAAAGGCATTTGAAGCCTATCTGAGTCTACCTCCATCACAACAAATGAATGGAATTACTGTCTTCACTGACTCAAAGTCTGACTTACAGGCTCATAATAAAAATTTCTCAAGTACGATCTTGTACATTATATCTCTTATAGAAGAAATCCCCCTGCTTGCACAGAATGTGTATCCTAAAATGGATCCCTGCTCTTGTGGATTTGGAATTAAATGAAATTGCAGATTCTTCGGTGGATACCAGAAGTCTGGATCAGACTGCCATCCCTACATCTCTTGCAGAAGCAAATGCCTTGGCAAAATCTAAACTTATAATTCCTTCTAAAATCAGAACTAAATACCAAATTACGGAACTAAATGTCGACAGAAAATAACTACTACTCTCACAAGATTAAGGATGAAGCACCACAAAAATTTGGAAATTTCTGCTGATGGGTTAAAAAATACCAAAAATGGGGCAACTGCTCTGATGTCGAGCTTACTCCTCATCATGCCTTTGATTGCCCAGCTGTTGGAGCCGCCATGCATTGTCTGGACCATCCTTCGGAAGAGGATTTATACTCTGAGCTGACAATCAACATAGCCAATAGTATTCGGGAGCACCACGATATTTGATTCTCTTGTACTCTTCAGAGGATACGACAACAACATTCATTCATTCAAATAGGATTTCATTTAATATTCAACTATTTTAACAATGGCATTAAATAATACTTATAATTTTTTTTTTTTCTAAACATACGCATAATACCTACTCGTATATATAAATTTCAAAAAGCAAATCGTTCTAGATTTCTACTTCGAGAAAAACATTTTTTTTTTCAAAAACGCAAAATTTTTATTTTCAAACTTTGACAAATAAAAAAAATAAATATCATTAACCAACTTAACTATTCTGTATTTTTATCATAACTTTATAAAAAAAAAAAAAAAAAATGAAATATTTGTTATCATATTTAAAATAAGCAATAAAAGTGTGTTAAATGTATATGAAACTACATCCTTTACATAAGTTTCTAGTGTTCATTCAAATAAGATTTCATTGCATTCCCAAATATACGTTGCAGTCAACAAATAATATCTGCAGAATTTTACACGAAAACAAATTTATGAGGTTGAAAAAAAAAAAAATAATAGATACTACATAGATTCAAAAAAGTAGGCAATTGTAGAAGCATAAGAACATATTCATGATATTCGCTATTACATAACTTCTTAGGAATAAAGAAAATGCTATCTAACACCTTTGAAACTATTAAAAAGAAAAAAAAAAAAAAAACCAGCTAGCACTCTATAAAGCAAAGGATAAAAATGTGCTATCTTACTCCCATGATTACTTTTAAAAGTACTTCTTCAGGCTCTTTTAAAAAACTTTACTCAAGGCGTAATATTCGAAAACAATTTGCATATCACAGACCAATACAGGCCGAGTTAAAATGAAAATAGAGTAGATAAAAAGTTTCCTAGCAACTGGGTAGAGACACCTTGGAAAATTCCAGTCTCAATATATTCAAAAGCGATTAGATTTCATGTGCATTAGGCACTCGAATTCCCGTCTGAAGTTGTGAGAGTTATGTTCACATCAGTTTTTATAAAGTTGAATAATGTTCTATCCTTCATATTTAAAAAACAACTTGGTATGTAATAATTTACTTTTAAAGAGGTTTGAAAAAGAATGGGGGCTTGCTGGCCGAGTGACTAACGCTCTGGTTTCGGCGCCACAGGTTTTTGGGTTCTAATCCTGGTGGTGCCATGGATATTTACAGTGGTTCGGAATCCATTTTAAACTGCACATCCCGGTCTGGTCTAATAGGACTGTACAGTGTTGGGCGTAACCCTTACAACCATACTCGTAAAAAGAAACCATCTCCTGTCTCGAAATCTGCTAGTAGCCATACGGCCTTGGCCCACCATGAGGTTGTTACGTCACTGATGATAATCATGAAGGACCAGAATGATCTGGTAGAATTCACCAAGTGGGTTTCCGAAATGAGACGAAAATGTCGAACAGAAAACTTCAATGGTCTTGCCGGGAATGAACAATAAATAAGAAGGCCAGAAATTCCTGGGGTTGGACAAGGTTTGGAGAATCTGAACCCTCCAAATGTTACTTCCAGAAGTTTTCATTCAAAATTGTGGCGGTAAAATGTTTTTGCAGTTTAGT
Source organism: Caerostris extrusa (assembly GCA_021605095.1). Classification (NCBI taxonomy): domain Eukaryota; kingdom Metazoa; phylum Arthropoda; class Arachnida; order Araneae; family Araneidae; genus Caerostris; species Caerostris extrusa. Next base: position 4,829 of record BPLR01006811.1, read on the forward strand.
TCGAGCAGAATCCCTCCTACAAATCTAAATAAAGTTGAATTTGCTACAATTTGCTATCTGAAAGTTAGAGTGGCATTTTTAAAGAATATTATAGTATATTCCGGGGCGTGATGGCCGAATGACTAGCACGGTGCCACAAGTTTCGGGATCGAGTCCCAGTGGTTCCATGGATATTTGTAAAGGTTCGAATTCACTTTAAACAGTAGGTCCCGGTCTAATATGACTGCAGAGCGTTGGACGTACGGTTGACAACCCTACCCCATAGAAAGATAAACACTCCTGTATGGACATCTGCCAGTAGGAGGACGGCTTGCCCAACATGGGGCTATTGTGCCAATGAAGAAGAAATATATTTAATTTAATTTAAACATGCATACAATTCAATAAAAAAAATGAAGAATATATATATTACGATTTGAAAATAATTAGGAAGTATTTTTTCACCATACAGTTTGAATAGCTAGTTATAATATCCCTACAATTTGAATAATTATATTTAGTTTGCATCGGAAAAAAATGTTTAACGTCACGCATCAACGTTAAAAAAAAAAAAGGAAGCAAAATTTATTTTTAAGGAATTCTATTACGTTTTAAATCTGTATTGGAGGTTTTTCGAAGAAAGAAATATGGAAAAATCTATGCAACAAAGCGACATGATCCCTTTAAAAAGTAATAATAAATAAAACATAGTTTGAGTATAAAAAGAATGCATCGCTACATGGATAAAAAATTGTTTTGAGATGTTATAAATGTAGCTGCATGTTTTAGTAAAATATAAATGGCAGCACAAGAGACAGAATTCTTCGGGAAGAAATATATTCATTTATACGGAGATATCTGGGCGACATATCCGAGGCAGTTCAAGACATTGAAGTTGGCCAATGACAGCTGTCAGAACAAGTCATATTTCACTTCCGTCCGACCCGAATTGGTCACGGATTTTGTTATTCTGTAACTCGGCAAAACGAGAACTTCTTTTTTTTTTCTTTGTTTGGACGCTGGCATTTCGGAGTTTGGTTGCTGTTTCCGATTTTGTGGGAAAAGTTTCCAATGCATCTTGGGTACACTGAGCGCGGAACCTTTAGAAGTCCAAAGTCGTTGACTGTTGAAAAGAAGGTTTTGAAGATTGAAATGGAAGATTTCTGCTATGTCATTTTCTTTTACAAGAAAAATGTTGATTGTATGAAAAATCAAATTTTTATCGAAAAATCTATAGATGGTGTCCTTCAAATATGAAGTTTAACTTTATTTATTTCTTGTAGTCATTTATGTTTATACAATTTAAAAGTTTGCAATGCATTTTGGGTAACACTGAGCGTGGAACCTTTAGAAGTCCAAAGTCGTTGACTGTTGAAAAGAATGTTTCGAAGATTGATATGGAAGATTTTTGCTGATGTCATTTTCTCTTACATGAAAAGCGTTGATTGAATATAAAAAATCAAAGTTGATGCCCTTCAAATTTGAAGTTTCACTTTATTTATTTATTCTAGTTCATTTATGTTTATACAATTTACTTCAAGTTAAGTAAATAGTTTCTGGAAAATATATTGAATATTTGTGGAAAAAGCTTTCAATATATTTTGGGCACACTGAAGTGTGGAATCTTTAGAAGTCAAAATCGTTGACTGTTGAAAGGAAGGTTTTGAAGATTGAAATGGAAGATTTCTGCTGATGTCATTGCTGATTTGAAGATTTCTGCTGATGTCTTACAAGAAAAGTGTTGATTGTATGAAAAATCAAATTTTTAACCAAATGTCTGCAGTTGCTGTCCTTCAAATTTGAAGGTTAACTTTATTTATTTCTTCTAGTCATTTATGCTTATACAATTTACTTCAAGTTAAGTAAATATATTCTGGAAAATATAGTGAATATTTGTGGGAAAAGCTTTCAATGTATTTTGGGTACACTGAGCTTGGAACCTTTAGAAGTCCAAAATCGTTGACTGTTGAAAGGAAGGTTTTGAAGATTGAAATGGAAGATTTCTGCTGATGTCATTTTCTCTTACATGAAAAGTGTTGACGAAAAATCAAATTTCTAACCAAAGTCTGTAGATGATGTCCTTCAAATTTGACGGTTATTTATTTCTTTAGTATTTATGTTTACAATTTACTTCAAGTTAAGTAAATAGATTCTGGAAAAAAAATTGAATATTTGTGGAAAAAGCTTTCGATGTATTTTGGATGAACTGAGCATTAATCTTTCAGAAACTCAGATCTGAGTTTTTGAAAATAAAAGGCTTCTTTCGATTTTTTTTTTTTTTTTTCTTCATTTCCTCTTACGAAAATATTGGTTGCACTAAAAATTGAATGTGTTAGTTCAAAAGATGATATCTATGAAACTTTAAATGCAACTTTTAAATAAATTATACTTTCAATTAAATGTATAAACATAAAGTTTTAGTTACAGTCAATATAACTATATGAATAGTTAGAAAATCTTTGTAAATTTCTCGCAGATTTAAGAGAAGTTCCATAAATCTGTCACTTTTAATTCAAACTATATGCTAAAATACGAGTATCAGTATATTATATATCAGCTAATAGCTATGACTATATGCTAATATGTGACTACAGAGTAATATATGAGTACCAGTATAATATATTAATTCAGAATATTTACTAATATATCAGATGTATAATAGATTTATCCATGACAGCAAAATTTTAGTTAGCTTTCAAAATTTGTTAATAGACAACGATTAAATTTTATTAATGAATAATAAAATATTTCATTAATAGTCTTTTTATAGAAGAAATTTAAATTTTATTTGCTTAACATCATATTTTTTAAAAGTTATATCTTACTAAGAACAGTAAAAAAAAAAAAAAAAAAATCATAAAATAAATTTAGGATGCAACGAATTTAACTGAGTTAAAATTAAAAATCAAATACAATAAGAGCTTTTTTTTTTTTTTTCAAAATATTTTACATTTAATAATTTTTTTCAATAATACTAAGTACAATAGAATAAATCACTACACAAAATATCCTCCATGCCAAGACCAATTCAATGAAAAAGATAAAATTATTAAGAAAAAAAAAAAGGACTTTGTTAATGAATCATTGATTGCAACATTTTTAACTAGACACTAGCCAGCAATTGTAAACAGGTAATACAATAGATCTTTTATTTCATTATCAGCTGTTTGGCTTGTCGCTCTACAGTCATTTTGTGCACACTTTCGGCTTATTATACCGGGACATACAATTAAAGGGGATTCCAAACAACTAACAAACATCCATACCACCGCCAGGCTTTGAACCTGGAGCCTATGGTATCAAAGCTACAGTGCTAGCCAATTGAGCATCAGGCAACCATTAGCAGCCAGATGAAGATGTGAAAATACATATAGTACATAATAAATCAGTACAAAATATCACCCACCAATTAAATGAAGAAGAGAAAATATTAAAAAAAAGGACTTTGATAATGAAACAGTCATGGCAACAATTTTAATTAGACACTAAAGTTGCAATTGTAAACAGGTAATATACAATAGATCTTTTATTACATTAGCAGCCGGTTTGGTTTAGTTAGTAGCTTTTTTGGTTTGGTTTAGTTTGTAGCTCTACGGTCATTTTGTGCCCACTTTAGGCTAATTAGACCGGGGCATACAGTTTAACGTGGATTCGAACCACTCACAAACATCTATGCCACCGCTAGAATTCGAACCTGAAACCTATGGTACCAAATGCCAGAGTGAAGGCCACTGGCCATCAGGCCACCATTAGTAGTCGGAAAAAGATGCGAAAATATATGTAGTACATTAGAATAAATCACTACAAAATATTACCCACCAATTAAAGTGAAAAAGAGAAAAATATTAACAAAAAGAAAAAAAAAAAAAAAAAAAGGATTTTGATAATGAAACAATCATTGCAACACTTTTATTTAGACACCAGGATGCAATTGTAAACAGGTAATACAATAGATCTTTTATTACATTAACAGCCGAAATAAGATGTGAAAATATTCTCACAACCATAAAATTTCTGTTTTTACTATCCACTTAAAATTCTTCTAATTGTTCGTTTCCATAAATGATATAAACTGTCAAATTACTAAATGAAATTTAAGTACATGTTTGGGGCATCCATAAAAATAAACAATTGTTTCAGTTTCATATTTCTCTTTTATCATTGAGATCTATAAATGTTTTAACAATCACCTAAACAAGTTTTCCCATACATTGTTAACAAAGTAACGCCATATAAAAATATGTTTTTACATAATAAACTAAAATATTAATGTCCGTTGTTTTGTTTTATACAATGGTTTCACAAAACATATAATACCATCAATTGAGTTTAAATGATATGAAGCTTTTCTGCAGTTTTAAGAGTTGTTTATAGATCTCTAAGGTCTAACTAAGAATAAAAGAAACTTGATGGTTTTATTGGATGTGCCTGATTGTTTCTTAAAAAGTTTTATCTTTAGAAAGGATATGTATCCCTACAATACAAGGTTATTAAATGTGGCCATAAATAGAAACTATATTGTAAATGGATAGTGAGGAAAATTTCAACCAGCGTAAAATAATAGTTATTGCCGCAATAAAAAAGATCTATAATTTTATTTTAAAATTATTTTTTTGTTGGGAAAGAAAAGTTTTCAAGTATAAATTCAAGCCTGATTAAAATTTGAGCTAAAACGTAAGTGAAAGGAAAAATAATTTAACATGAGAATCATTTTACCGTATCAAAAAATAAAAATAAATAACTAAACAAATAAAAATTCAATGAAGGATATAAAATTCTATTAAAGTTAATTCTATCGGATCTGATAAGTATAATGAATTAGAATAAAAAAATAGTTGTATGTATTTTCCCTTGATTTAAAGGAATCTTTTGTATACATATTTTACAAGTAGTAGTTTACTAAGTTAGTAATGGCTGCTATCGATTTTTTCAATAATACATGACTATTCAAGTTGTAATGCCAAACTTGTGAGATTTACATAACTGAAATTTGTTTATATCATAAAAGTTATGTAGAATGTTTTATAAATTGTTAAAAACAAATCAGCAAAATGAAATATACTAATTTAAGCTTTAAATAAAATAAAATTTGTTTTAGAATATAAACTTCAACTAAACGTTGTCAACGCCATCTAAATTTAAAAAAAAAATAATAATTTAATGAGATAAACAAGAACAATTTTACTTAAATTATTTATTTTCCCCTAAAATAATTTTAAATAATAAATCATCCATATCAATACATTGCTACTCAAACTTGCCTAACCTAATTAGGCCAGAACCTACGAATTAACGTCGATTCCGAACAACTCACAAACATCCATTCCATCGTCAGGATTCAAACCTGAAGCCTGTGATACCAGTTTGGTTCGGTTAGTCGCTCTACGGTCATTTTGTGCTCACTTTGGGCTAATTAGATCAGGACCTACAGTTTAAAGTGTATTCCAAACCACTAACAAACATCCATGCCATCGCCAGGATTCAAACCTGAAGCCTGTAGTACCAGAAAAAAAAATAATGTGATTGTTAACCGAATGGTTTGGTTAGTCGCTCTATGGTTATTTCGTGTACACTTTGGGCTAATTAAATTGGGACCTACAGTTTAACGTGGATTCCAAAACCACTAACAAACATCCATGCCATCACTAGGATTGTGGTACCAGAAGCCAGAGCATTCAATTGGCTATCAGACCGGTGCCTGGTAGTTAGAGCATTGTAAACTCAGTTCGAAGCATGGAAAATGAGCCTAATGCTGACCAACCGGTGTGGTAAAATAAATAATTGAACCATTCCAAAAAAATTATCTTCAATTATGAAACAAGCACGCAGATACAAATGAAGTCTCTTTCTGCATTGGAGAAAAGAAGAAAACATTTTCAAACGAAACAAAACGAATAGCAAATTTTGGTGAAGGTAAAAAGCCTAATTTAAATGCTGAGATAAAATATTTAATTTCTCGAATGTCAAAAACTTATCCATCCCAATTCCTGAATAGTCCTTTCTAGTTCTTCCCTCAAAATCTGAGGACGAAAGAAGGAAAAATCACACAAAAAGATATCCTTCGCATAAAATGTAAAGTTAACTTCCTCACCGAATGGTTTGTATCAAACGCCAACAGGAAATGAATACCCCTTCCCCCATATTCCGACAAAAGTTGGCGAAAAGAAAATGAAAAGTGCAGGAATTCCAAATTTCCAACACTGGCGATGGAGAAAGGAATAAGCATCTCGGAGAAAAGATATTATATATATATATATATATATATATATATATATATATATATATATATATAGGATATATATATATACCGGAACAGGAAATGTGACCTCTACATATTTGATGGCATTCATAAATATAGCACTTGCTGCAGAATTGAGCTAGGATTTCACGTGCAAAAAGGACTTTCAAGAAAGGAGCGAAAACTTATATGTTTATATCCAAGAAGCCATAAGAAAAAGCACTCTTTTTCCTCCGGAATGCATTTTTATGTGAAGTGTGGATCACTTTCGTGTGTGCCTTTTGATGTGTGGAAATAAATATGCCACACAAATGGTCAAATTTTTCAGAGGAACAGTTTTTTTTTTATCCTGATACCAGGTTGAATGTACTCGTATTCTGTTTCAGATTGGAAAGGTTTATTGACGAAGTTGGAAATGTTTGTTTATATATGTATATTTTCCGTCAGTTAATAATCAGCACTGATTAATTTATAAATCATTCCATACTGCATGTTATATCCATAGTACAATTTATTAAAACCAATAAATGATAATAATCTTTTGAAACTCAAGTTCATATATTTTAATCCATTTTTTACCATATTTGAAATCAATCTTAATAAAAAATAGTATGTATAATCGTTTTAAAGAAAATTAAAGAAATTTTTCCTTTTTTTGATATGTTTATTCATACTGAGCCTTAATTTAAAAGCATATAGTAAAATGCTAAGCATAAAAGGAGGAAATAATAAAAAAAAAAATAAAAATAATAGTAATAAATAATAAACTCAAAAAATAATAATAAAATAATAAACAAGAAAGAAAAACAATAATAATAACAAAATAATAATAATAATAATAACAAAAGCAAATAAGAAGAATAAAATAAAAAAAAAGAAAGTAATAAACAAAAAGAAAATAATAATAAACAAAAAAGAAAAGAATAATAATTATTAAAATAATAATAATTATTAAAATTAATGTAAAATGACTTTCATTTTTAAGCTAAATTTTGCATAAAACACTAGTAAATGAATATTTTAAGTGTTATGAGTGTAGCTGGGTTTTTTTTCCCATCATTGAAATGAATTTTTCTACGTAAACTAGAGTATGAAAAAAAATATAAAATAAAGGTAAAATTTTCAGCAAATATATTATTATTCTTATATTATTATGATAATATCAGAAAATGAAACTGTCGAATTCGATTTTACAGATAAGAAATCAGTATCAAATACGATTTTTTTTCTTACTTAAATATTTATTTATGTTAACTTTCAATAGAAATGATTTCTAGAAGATGCATTTTTTTTTTTTTTTTTTTTTTTTTTTGTAAATAATTTTCTTACTATGATTTAGTAAATATAAATATTTTATTATTTATTTTATACCGAATTTAAATTTTGAGTAAATCTTGAAAAAATGTTATATATTGAGAAATATATAATAGATTATGGATGAGAAAAGAAAATTTACTTTATATCATGTATGAAATATGGAAATAATAAAATATTAAACAGAAGTTATTTTAAATACATAAATATAATTCAAGCATTTATACAACGTTTTACAGATCTCTGAGGTATACATGAATACTGTAGTGTTGTCCGTTGTCCTGGGCCCCACGTTGGACGCCAGATTGTAGTGTGCAGGTTGAGCAACTGGATTGTAAGTGGATGTGGTGGGGTTTGACTTGAGACACAGGTTTGAGAATTCGCAGCTTTATTTACACACGCACAAACACCACACAAATATAATATTTAACAAATTTAAAGGCAGATAATTATAGATTCGTGGGAAGATTCCAATTCTAAGCAGAAAATCGAAACTCAGGTTTGTGCGGGTTGCGCGAAAAGTTACTTCCTCTCCGGGATAGAGTCTGCAGGCCAACTTATGCGCTGGATTGCGTACAATATATTTCCTCTAGCGATGAGAAACTATAAACTAAACGATTCTCAGCGGTAGCACAGGGGTTACGCTGTACTTCCTCTCGAGTGAAAGTCTCGAGGGCTACTGACCATTTTCCATGAAACGCCACAGAGAAATCATCGTTACAATATTTTTAACCTTGCCAAAAATCCTGTTGGCATATGAGTGGCCTGATTGCCAATTGGCTAGCGCTCTACTCTTTAGTACCACAGGCTTCAGGTTCGATCTTTGTTAATGGTATGGAATCCACTTCAAACTGCAGGTCACGCTCTAATTAGCCCAAAGTGCGCACAAAATGACCATAGAGCAACAAACCTGAACCTTGGTATACGTTCTTAAAATAATTCCTTCTTTTTAATAATTCAGAAAAAAAAGTGATTTTATGATTTTTTTTTAATTGATTTTTAATTTGACTGAGACAATTTTTTTCTGGTTTCTCACTAAAGTCAATGTTAAAAAATGTTAAAGAAAAATATCAAGTTTTAAAACAATATGCAATATGTCAAGTTTAAAAACAATATATATATATATGTATAAGTTTTTAAAACATTATATATATATAAGTTTTTAAAAACATTATATATATACTAAGTTTTTAAACATATATATATATAAGTTTTAAAACAATATATAAACATTATAAAATATGCCAAATTTTAAAACAATATATAACCAATATAAATATGGAAATTTTAAAACAATATGTAAACAATATAAAAAATGCCAAGTTTTAAAACAATATATAAACAATATAAAATATGCCAAGTTTTAAAACAAAAAGCCAATGTTGCCGCTATGCATTTTAAATTTTGTTGTAATTTTAAACACGTTTTTAAAAGACGCCAAATAATATACTAAAACTTTTAATCAAATAGAATATGTTAAATTAGTTGTACTCATTGCAAAATTTTTATATCAAATGTAGAAGGCCAGGAGTTTTGGCAACATAATATTTACTTAATTATTAAATAAATACATATTATTACTTTATGATAAAAAAGGCGTGGTTTTGAGAATTAAGTAATAAAAAATGGTTTAATAGAAGAACAAATATAATGTCTGGGAAGTATCTAACATCTAATAATTTCTCTGAAATACTTTCACGACTGCAATCTCGTTTATAGCTTGACAGTCAATTTACGATCTAACAACAATGCATCTCACGAGTGTCATATAAAAAAAATAAATAACTCTAACAGTTCATAATTCTTTGCCAACGGTTAATAATTCCAAAAACAACAAAAAAGAAAATTTTTCATTCGGAAAACATATGCGTACGTCTGAGGAAATCATCACGTTTCACCAGGGATTTAATTGCTTCCAGTTTTATTACACGATAATTCTTCTAAGAAATAATTTTTTTTGTGTGTCTCATTTTTTAATACGTATTGCAGAATCTAAAAAGAAAAGAAAAGAAAAAAAAAACCCAAAAAAAAGAAACGGGCCAGAATAATTAAAAAATCGTATTTGATCTTCCATTAAAAAAATATTTAAAAAAAAAAGAACAAAAAGTGCGCCATTTTTTTTTTTTTCTTCTGTCGTCACGAGAACGAAAAGATATTAAAATAATAATGAAAAAAAAAAAAAAAATGGCAGTTAATAAACAATATTTTGACAGTTGCATCCGAGTCCTGTTAATTAATTTTTTTGGGATTCCAATTAAGAATAATGTACTTTTGTGAAAAGTATTTGTTTTGTTTTAAGTTATTCCCCTCCCGCCATGCACCTCAACTCTTCCTCCAACAGTTCGGAGATAATAAAAAGTTTCTAACACTAGAAAGGATTACGTTTTTCTTGGAGCCCACGATTTGAAGGCAGTTAAGTGAGCTCATTCTTTAAATGGGTATATATATATATATATATAACAATAAAAATTAAGCGGACTTTGAAAACAAAGAGTTACCTTTTTTTTGTGATGGGTAATTACCTGCTATTAGAAAGGGTGATAAAAGTTGCTCCCTTTAATAAAAACGCGTTTTGGAAAGGAACATGAGTTGAGAAGACTAGAAAAATATTTATTGTGCAAACAAAATAAGGCAATGAAAAATTACATGCTATTCTATCTCTCTCTAATTTTTTTCATAATTATGTAGTTAAGTACTGAAGAGACAACAGAAAATCATGATGGTATAATTAAGTTGCATAAAGAAATATCAGATGCGATATATATTTTGAATTGTTGGTGGGAATGATTCGATCATTCCATTTAAACTATTTTAAGAATATCCTTTTTTTTTTTTTTTAATGCTAATAGTTATTAATTTGGGACACTGCAACTAGTTTTAACTTCTGGGACACTAACAAATTTTTTAAAATTAAAATAATTGTATATTAAGAAAATGTATAATATCTTAAATGTGTTAGAGAAAGTGTTGTTGGAGAAGAAAATACAACGCAGAAATTTATAAATGCTATAAAAACCCAAATATTATAAAATGTATTAAGATAAATAGATTAAACTGGGCTACCCATATATTTAGAATGAATGATTTAAGCCCCGATGTCTGACAAATAACCAATAAAAGATATTTTTATTTTGTGCATGATTAATTTAATTTAATATGAATTGTATGTATTATATATACACATAAAGTCAGCATATATCATCACAGTTCATGCAGAAACTTGGACTTTGACAAGATCTGGTGAGGCCCATTTGGGTATGTTTGAACGAAAGATTTTAAGGACTATTCTTGGAGGTATTAGAGAAAGTGATTATTGGAGAGGACGGTACAACGCAGAAATTTATAAATGTTATAAAAACCCAAATATTATAAAATTTATTAAGATAAATAGATTAAACTGGGCTGGTCATAAATTTAGAATGAATGATTTAAAGCCTGTAAAAGGTTCCTTTTGGCAAAGCCACAGGGACAAAAAGAGGAAGAGGACGAACCTAGTTGCGATGGATAGACGCAGTTGAAAAGGATTTTGCTGTACTGAAGGTTAAAAATTGGAGGACCATTGTCACCCTGAGGAATGCATGGAAATCTCTTCAAAGGAAAAAGCCTTGCCCCACTCTGGGCTATCGTGCTATTGATAATGATAATATCTTAAATAATAATAATAAATATAAATCATATGTGACAAATGATGACATTTAATTCTGTGTAATAACATTGATTTGTAATGCTAAACTGTATGGATTACTATCCTATAAGAAATAATTTAAAAATCGGCCAATATACTAAGAAAAAAATTGTGTGCTATTAATTTAATAAAGTTTTTAAAAATTTGAAGGACTTATATACAAGAAGAAAACATTATCATTTCATTACTATAAAGACTCAATAAAATCAAAACAAACAGAAAACAGTGTTTCAAAAAACAAAACAGAAAAACCCCTTTCATGTAAAAAATAATTGATCCTTTGACAAATGCAATCATTATGATGTACATATTTATAAATAAAAGCAATTTTATTAAATGTAAATTTAAATGAAAAAAACTTCGAAGGATAAGCTTTGTAGAGAAAGGTACCATTACTCTACAGAGATGATTCATTGTTAAAGACAAATAATTTAATAGAGAACTAGCATTACTTTTTAAAGGATTCCATAGTCTTTTATTAGTTTAATTGTCTTTAACAATGAATCCCTCTGTAGAGTAATGGCACTTTTACTATACTGATGGGATTCATTGTTCAAGAAAATTAAATTAATAAAAGACTATGGAATCCTTAAAAAAGTAATGCTAGAGACATGGGTGGGAGGTTTTTTTCGTGATTATTTTTATGGTAATTGATGAGAAATTTTGAGTTTTATGTTTGGGGAGCCAAAATAAACATTTCTCTAAATAAAGAAAACAAAAACTTTTTAATAATAACATGACACAAATTTATAATCAGGATGGCAATAACAGTAATTTTTGGTCCATTACATCAACAATTTATTTGATATGAAAATGAAATAATTAAGAAGTTTTGAAATAAAGACAGATATATTGAGAATAAAAATTTTCGTCCAAAACTAAAAATCCCAAAGATCGTTCCATTCCAACCATGTTATACTACATTTCAAAATTCAGCTAAGACATTCGCAAAATATTTGAACAATTTCTCCAAAAAGTGGCATGGATGTCAATCAAATCCCAGAGGCTCAGAAAATTCTTTAATGCAAAAATTGATCCTTTAGCAAATGTACTCATTATCATAAACAAAAAGCAACTGCATCAAATGAAAATGTTATTTCAATGCTTTTAAACAATTAAAAAAAAAAAAAAAGGGAAAAAGAAAAGATTGCCTTTACCCAACAAAGTGTGCTAGAGGTCCCATTGTTCGAAACAGTTATTTTAATAGAGGGCTATAGATTCCTTTTAAAAGTAATGCTACAGACAAGGGTAGGATGTTTTTTCATGATTATTTTTTATGGCAATTGATGAGATACTTTGGACTTGGTGTACCAAAATAAACCAATTCTTAAGCAAAGAAGAAGAAAAACTTTTAACAGCATGACACAAATTTATAATAATGATGGCAATAACAATAATAATTTTTGGTCCAATAGATCAATTGTTTGCCTTATATGAAGGCTGAAATAAAAACAAGATATATCGAGAATGAGAATTCTTTCAAGAACTTAACGTTATACATTTCAAAATTCAACTAGGACCTTGGCAAAATATTTGAACAACTTCTTCAAAAAGTGGCATGGATGTCAATCAAATCCCAGCGGCTCAGAAAATTCTTTGATGCAAAAATTGATCCTTTAGCAAATGTACTCATTATCATAAACAAAAGCAACTGCATCAAACGAAAATGTTATTTCAATGCTTTTAACCAATTAAAAAAATGGAAAGAAACCTTTACCCAACAAAGTGTGTGTGAGAGGACTCATTGTTCGAGACAGTTATTTTAATAGAGGGGCTATGGAATCTTCAGAAAAGGATTCCTGGAGGAAAGGGCGGAGATTTTTCCATGAATATATTTATGGTAATTGAAGAGAAACTTGGACCGCATGGCATGGTGTGTGCCAGGAAGAAGTCTGTTGGTTTTGGGGATTGAAATTTAAATGAAGGTGCGTCGAGTGTAAAAGGGTTTTGTTTCAAAATAATTCCCCCAGTAAACCGGAGAGAGAATATTCAAGATATACATTCATATGTTTGTCTTAAGGGTGGTGGGCGTTTTTTTCCATTCTTTCTCATTTGCATTCCAAAGTGGGAAGAGTAAACATTCGGTTCCCATTCGCAGGACCCTTTCTTCCTCTCATAATGTTATCTTTCTGATTTCTTAGATTCATAAAGTAAACGGGGTTTCGTGGCTTTATAAAGTGGTTAAGGTTCTCGATTTCAAATAGCTTTCCCAGGAGAGAGATCGCACTGTTTTATCAGGATTCGTATTAAAAGGTGGAAGGGATTTTTCGATTTAAATGGTCCCCCCCTAAAAAGAAAAAGAAAGAAATATAAACTCTTTTCATGAATCTATAATTGCAGTTTTAAATGGAAAATAAGGTTGACTTGAATGACGTTTTCTTAAAATAAAATTAAAAAAAAAAAAAAAAAAATGGAAAGAAGGGTTTTGTAATATGTTTTGTGAAAGAAGCTACTTCAAATCAATTCCAGAAAACTGAAGAATTTGCTGAAAAAATATCAAGATGTAAAGTTCAGAAGTTTTGTTTGGATTTATAAAAATAAACATGAATTAAAAACTTCAGAGAATAGGAGGAATATTTATATTTGTCCTAAATAAATTTGTTTTCATTTCATTCATGCTTTCCTTTAAAAAAATATAAATAAATTTTATTTAATAATATTATTCTAAATAAAAGTTTAAATGGTATAATATACCAAATCAAACTATTTTATGAATTTTCCAACGGATTTTATAAAGCAATAATTAAAATCAGGTTCTTTCAAAAGGGTAAATAAAAATGATATTGTAAAAGACAATTCTTAATAAAATAATATTTTGAATTTTTTTTTTTTTTTTTTTTTGTGGTATAAAGTCAGGAGCTTTATTTAATAAAATGACTTAATGTTTTAGAATATTACTATTCTTTAATTTTAAAAATAAAATAAACAAAATTGAAAATTATCTTTTTATTTATTCTTATAAGTAAAATACAATGGCATATTTCATTACAAAATAGTCCTTTTTAGAAATTAATGTATTTAACTAGAAGCCATAAACAATAGTTTAGTTTGTCGCTCTACGGTTATTTTGTGCACACTTTGATTAATTAGATCGAGACCATAATTTTCCGAACCACTAATAAACTTACATGCGTCATGTATGTTTGTAGTCTATGTCTGCTGAAGCCAGTGGTGACCAAAGCCCAGAGTGCTAGCCAATTGGTCATCAGGCCGCCCACTATAAACTGATTTGGTTTGGTTGGTTTGTTTGTCACTCTACGGTCATTTCATGTACCCTTTGTGCTTATTAGACCGGAACCTAAAGTTTAACGCGGATTCCGAACCACTAACAAACATTCATGTCACTGCCATGATTCGAACCTTGAAGCCTGTAGTACCAAAGGCCAGAGCGCTAGCCAATTGGCCATTAGAGCGCAAACAATCGCAGAAAGAAAAAAATTCTTAAGATAAGTCATGTCTTGAAACAACATAAAGGTTAATGATTATTATTCAACTATATATAGTTGTAAACACTAAGCAATAATCATTCATAATAATAACAGCTGTGAAAATTAAATTTATTTAAATTGAAACGAAATGTCATCTGACAATAAAACAATTAAAATGACTGACAGATATTTCTTAATTAATGGAAATTAAAGTATTAAATCACAGGTCAGTGAATTATGACTCAATGCCTGTATACGAGAAGGATAAGACATAAATAGGATCGAATCTTGAAACTTTTGATAATGATGATGGAAAGTTTTTTTGATGCCTCCACCTGTAATGAGTTGGATTAAACTGCATTCTACTTACTGTCATCCGAGAAAAAGTTCTTTCGTTATTCCAGGCTGCTCATTTGCATAAACTGTTCGCACATCTCTTGCTGAACGTCAGGTCTCTGACCGGGTCACCGTTGAAGGTTTTTAACTTTCCTCGTCTCCTCGCATACAAATCCAGCCAGCCATAAGAGGGATTAAAGACGAGATGGGGGCTTTGTGGGTTTTTGCATTTTCACTTTTAGGATCACCCGGCGTGGGGAGCGGGAATCAATTTTTTTTGGGGGCCTAATCCGTAATTATAGCCGAATTCCCACCCGTCAGCGTTGACCTCCCGCCGCGGTGAAGTGTTCTTTTCTTCCAATCCTTCAAAAAGCTCACCGTGTCAAATCCTGTTTTTTAAAGGCTTCAGGTCGGGATGTTTATCTTAAGGCTTTTTGCGGGAATCTTTCCCTTCTTTTCAAAGTGGATTCTTTTTTTTTTAATATATGTTTTTTTTTTTTTTTATTTATTCATTCATTCTCCCTTATTTAACGATTCAATTTTTTTTTTTTATGTGCCTGCCCCTTAACTCCTGGATGAGCTTGGCTTGCAAGGGAGGATCTAGTTTTTTTATTATATTCTTTTGTTTCTTGGCTTTAGCCTGGCTTTTTTTTTCTTTTTTTTTTTTTACATGTGTGTTTCCCATAATCCCCAGAAGAATTTTTTTTTGCTAAGCTGAAAAACCACTAATGAACCAGCCTGAGCCGGTACCTGTCAGGTTTTTTATTCATGACATTGTGACCCACAAGATAAGAAAAAGAGTAAAAAAAAAAAAAAAAAAATAGAGAAGAAAAGTGCAAAAAAATACACGGAAAAAGGTGAACAGCATCAGATAAAAAAAATTAAAGGTTTCCGTTTAATTATTTTAACATCATAAGGGCTCCTGCCTAAGTGTTTCGTTTTGAGATTGGGGTAGAGAGAAATATTTTTTCATTAGGCAACACTGGCAATGAAGCAATTTCAGAATAATCGAAAATCGTGTTACAGTGATTTTGTATAAAATTAGTTATGACAACGACAAAATACCACTTCGAATTTTTGTCACAGTCAAATAATCACCAAAAATCTGTTTATCACACTCATGCTGAAACTAGATTTACAGTAAATAGTATTAAATACACAGGTAAATTAAATTAAATAACCAAAATATATGCTTTTTTTAATAAAAGCATATATTAATATATTATATATATATAGTAATGCATACATTAATATAAGCCTTTTTTGTGATTTTGTATAAAACTGATTATGAGAATGCCAAAATATGACTGCGAATTTTTGTCACAGTCAAATAATCGCCAAAAATCACATTCACATTCATATTCAAACTAGATTTACAGTAAATTATTATATACACATTTTGCTTATGTAAATTAAATTAATTAACCAAAATATATACTTTTTGCTTAAAAAAATAATTGAGTGAAGTTAGTATCTTTCTTACAAAAAAAAAAAAAAAAAAAAAAAATCATTGCAAGTCAGTGATTTTAATATTTTTTAGAATAGAAACGATGTTTTTGCACTACGACTTTTGCCATGGTGACCTAATTTTGGTGTATAGTAAATTTCATTCAGATACGATTATTTTTATTATATCATGATTACATAATCTTATATCATGATAGCGTGATCTTATATCATAAAATCATGCTATCTTTTTTACCAAACATCGCCAAATTTCTAATTTCTTGATAAGCGAGTCACTAAGATAAGCGAGTTTGATAAGATACTCCTCTTAACATTATATCAGGAGCTCTTTTTTAAGGTTTATCCCCAAATTGAAGATATAATAATTGGTTGGCTGTAACGTATGATTATTTCTTAAGCTATAACAAAATTAGGTTGCATATCTAACCTTTCAAAGCCTAATCATTCAAACTAAAATAGACCATCCCAATTAACTCACATTACCAGGATAATATATTAATGCCAGATGTTTATTTATAGTAAAAGGATAAATAGTAAGAGGGAAATGAGGTTAGGCATTTTTTGAAATATTAAGATTAATTTATGTGCATTACAATGAAAAATGAAAATGTGCATGAAAGAAATATAATGGCATATTTATAGAAAAGTGGAGATCTTTTCCTAAAAGAATTAAATTACCTCCATAAAGCAAGTATGGTTTAATTAAATACATTAAAAGTTATTGTTGTACACTTTAAATGAATAGGCGTGCAGTTTTAAAATAAATAATAAAATAAATACTAAAAATGAACTAAACAATCACTAAAAATAATAGCAAAGCAATCAGAATTACGAATTTCTAAAATAAAGCAGGATTAAGTCCTTTAATATAAAAACTTTGAGTTTATAGTCGATTTATTTAATAAAATAAACTGTCACCAAACACAACTTCTCTTCCCATTCAATACTGATTATTTTGAAATCACCATTAATACGTAATCGTAACATTTAGTGCTATCAAAACAATCTGCTACAACACAATATAAGCAAGAATAGAGAAGGTATAATGCCTTTCGGGAAAATATTCAGAAGTGACTTCTCTTATTTGCGTGTCGTAATAAAGAAAATCAGAAAAACTGCGAGGTATTCCGATTGTCGATGTCAGATATTCCGCCACATTGATTTTCGACTGTACTCATTTTTCCAATGAATGACTGCATCTTTGCCAATGGAATCAAATCCATATTAAAATGAGCCTTATTCTAGAACACATTACAGTTGACCTATGAGTAGAAAAACCGTAGTTTTGATTATATATATACGGCATTTTAAATAATTATATGATACTCATGTATCCTTTTTTTTTTTCACCTTACTTAGGGCTATATGCATTACAACTTAGAGCATCTATAAACCTCGTGTATATCACGAAGAGCCGACGTGAGAGCGGAAGAACAATGCCTTCCGGGAGGATTTTTAGGATTTTGCGTTTGCATTTGCGTCTCTTATGGGAGAACTCGAAAAACTCCCACCAAGCAAGCCGATTACCGATGCAAAACATATCGTCACAATTGCCATCGAGTGTCCATTTCTAAAAGCAGTGACTACAACCATGCCGTCAGCGGATTCGAACCTCAGCTCTTCTGCACGCAAGCTGCGTATGTTGCCACTGGGCCATGAGTCGGGCTATATATCCTGTATATCCATATATCCTACTATCCTGTATATCTATATATCCATATATCCTGTATATCCATATATCCATGTATCCTGTATTTTATACCATAATTTCATTTTCCTTTCTTCAAGAAAAATATGTATAGCACTAATTGATTGCTTTTTAACATCACGTAGACACAACAAAGCAGGTCACATGTCATCATATAAAAAGTAGATTCTTCTTTTCTATTTCCAATCGAGTAAGATAAATTTTAAGCCTATTTTTGAAACAGTTTTCATGCATATACATATATATTTTAATCCCCCAAATTGATTCACCTGACAACCATCCCCCAAACATGAAAAACAAAGTGTCTCTGGACCGGTGATTAATCAGCAGAGACCCGAAAACGGAACGAAGGACACGAATCAGCCCCAAAAAGCGGGCGGGCACATACAGAATTAGGACATCAGTGGGCCCTCCGTGTTTTCAAAATACCCACTCGTCCGAAAATCGAATCACACCACCCATTTGGCTGATTGCATTTTATTTTATCCGCGCTGACCCCCGACGAAAGGCGGCGGCAGCCCTCAGGGGTGGGTCCCAATCTGTGCAAGTCAACCCTCCTGGAAGTCGCCTCCTGAGCAAGATGGATGGTAGGATGGCAGAGTACGCGGGTGCAGGGCAAACTGTCGAATTAAAATCTAGTTAAGAGCTTCTAATGAGAGACCTTCGCATTCCCCCTCACAGTAAAGAGCAGAGGTTTCTGCCCCTTATGTTGTTATCTGTCCCTGCCCACACGTTCCCCCAAGAGGCAGTTGGGATGGATGGTGACTTTTTGAAGTAAGTTATGTTATTTTTTTTTTTTTTTAAAGTAGGGGTTGAAGCATTTAAAAAGTTAATGTGACGGAGAGTTCCACTCACAAGAATTAAAGCATGTAATATTTATCCCCTTTTTTTTAATTTGGGTAATCGAGAATTAAGGCTACTGTAATAACAAGCATGACCCTCTTGTGATAAATCTCTTAGCATGGCGTGCTTAGTTAAAAAAAAATATACACAAATGCAGGGAAGTTTAAAATTTAAAACTTTGGATTAAAGTGATACAATATGAATAATACTCAAATAATTTTAGAAAATGGAAAACAGTTTGTTCATATTTGAGAAATATAATTTATGTATAATTTTTTATTGGTAGTAAAAAGCGATATTATTTTTTGTACTGTTTTAGTCACACCACCAAAATATACAATCTTTTCAATTGTTTCAATCCCTACGACAAATTATTCACAAAAAAATTAATAATTTTTAAATTCAGTTCGAAATATTATTTAAACACAGAAATGTAAGAAACATATCAATCTGTGATTGCTGAATATCTGTTATTATTTTTTAAAGCAAGAGAGAGAGAGAGAGGGAGAAAAGGAAGAATTGTTAGTTCCTATGAAAGCGCATAATGAAAATTATATCAGGTAAAAGAAACGAATTCAAAATTCATAGAGATCAAAACGAAAGAGCTTGAGTGTTTATGTAGAAGAGGAATGAAAAAGATTAGATGTTGGAACTATAGTGAAATGTCAGTTTTCGAAATCCACAAATTCCAGAACTGTTGAAAATACAATGGGATTCACCAACTCAATTATTAAAATGTTAATTTTTGTAATTATGCAGAAAAATATTATTAAGGCGTATTTATAATATTAGGGCGTAACATTGTATCGTTAAGTGCCATTTACAAAGGGAACTAAAAAGAGATTGCTTACCAAGCTTTGGCAATCGTCTCGGAATATTAATTGGAGTTCACTTATGAAGCCAAACTTCGTTACACACATAAGTTTCTTACGAATAGTCAGATAATCTAAAATACCATCAAAATTTATTTTTGAAATAAATCTTGATTATAAGATTTTCTCCCAACAATATGAACTTTTTCCCAATTTGAGAGCAGGCAGCCAATCAGGTTAAAAGAAACGGATTAGATCGGATCGGATCGTTGATGCAAATCGAAAATTTTACCAGAAATGATGAAATCGTTAAAGAACACTACACCAAGGTGGTATCAGTCGCCTTGCAGAAGTGATTAAACATGAGGGCATAAGGAGTAGCAGTATATCATTATCAACATTTCGACTTGTAATCGAGACACCAATGGCTAAAAGAGACAATAGGTGACCAAATAAGTGACTGAGAGAACTTTAGAACGTTAGAATTAATTTAGACGTTAAGATTTGAGAACTTTAGAACGTTCTGAGTTTGCGTACAACTCGTATATCTTACAACACATAACTCAAGTTTTTACAAAATTTCCGAAGGCATTCATAGAAAACATTTAAGTAGCGTAATATAAACATCGTTTTTAAAATTTTAGTTTATCGGTGGTATTTAAATTTACAGGCCGAGTTCAATATAAACTAATAAATTTAGTAATTAACTTTTAATTTTTTAAAAATAAATTTGAATAATATTAAATAAAGCTATAAGATATTAAACATAAACATTAAACATTTAAAAAAAAACGGAATCATTTATGTATATGATTGGGCGAGATATGATCGTGCACGTGCAACATTATCACCATCATCTACCTCAACCATCACTTGAGACTGCAAGTTGGGAACATCCTTATTTTTTACCAATCACAACTCAGATTGTGCCGGACAGAAATGTAGCTTGCTTTTATTCCCGTTACAAACATGCCATGTCTCACTCACTTTTACGACCCACGATGCAGCTGACAAACGATTCCCGGACACGAATTTCGCGTGCCAGGGGCTCATAATGTGCCGCCAACTCTCATCGATTTAACTGGATACTATCTGATGCTGATGTTAAGTGATTTAGTAGTCACAGGCAATGCCTTACCTTTTAACTGCTCGTTTAGCAGTTAGGAACTGCACACTTTTTTGCGCTGTGTCTTGCACCAATATGGCTTGTCTAGGAAATAATAAAAGCTTGAGTTAAAATGTCTTAATTTAGTAGGTTTTGTACAAAGGAAAGAAAAAAACATATAAGTATCCATTATCAATTTGGGTTAAAAGGGGTTACTTTTTTTTTCATTTGTTAAGACATTTATTAGTTTGATAGGTCTGTGAGAATAAAAAAATTTCAAAATTTGTTTATTTATTTTTTCTTTATAGAGATAACTGTTCAATTTGTACAGTTGAACAGTTTGCTAAAACAGTTGTTGATTTGCCTGTGCTATCATGGTACAGTTGTCACGACAGCACAGCAACTGTTTTACAGGTAAATGATATGGGCTACAGGGAAAAGAAAAGTGCTAAAGGCCATTGTTTTACAAGCAAATGATAAAATTGTCACTGTTTAGGTTCAGTTGCTGATTTTGCCTGTGCTGTCATGACAGTAGTAGAGGAAAAAGAAATACCATCAATGTAATCAAATTCATTGATATAAAGTATAAAATTTTAAATAAACAAAAGAAAATTTAAAAATATTATATCGTTCATAATAAATCAATGAAAATTTGAAAAAATGGCCTTTTTTTCTGTTGAATAAAGGTTTACAATCGAGATTATAATGTTTCTTTCCAATGATATGTAGAAATATTTAATAATAATTTTTTTGAATGACTTCCAATGATACAAACTACTTTAATTTTGTTTCTAGCTTTAAAACAAGCATAAATAGAACATAATTCTAGTTTAATAAAACATTTCTCCCGTCGCCCCTTCAAACATGAACTGCAATCTTTTTTTCAAATTGCTGAACTTCAAAAAGCAGCATCTTAAAAGAAAACACTTACAAGATATGGAAAGTAAAAAAACCCTCACCCTTTCCTGCATCATTTTACGAAATTCAAGCAAATTTAACGCACCAACCACAACTCTTCGTTTCAAGCTAATCTTTTCTGCACGAAAAGAGCATATTGCATTTTCCAACCCCAACCCCCTCCATCTAAACCCGAACAAACATTCAACTTTACGGGGAATTGAAGAATCTTTACCATAAACACAGTCTTCCCAACAACATTTTTTTTTTTTTTCCCACAAACGCCTGTTTCTAGATGTTTAAAGCCTTTCTTGCCTACTAAGGTACGGTCGTAGTTGGAGAAAAAGAGAAAAAAATCGTTTTTCCGTGTCGACAATCTCCATACGTTTTTATCCAAGCCTTCGGAAAAAGATGAGAAGTGGAAATTGCGTTGCAGCCAGCAGCTAGCTCCCCCAGGCGGGCTTCGAAATCTGCAATGCAAATTGCCGAGCGGGTGGTAAGTGTCAGACCACTTCATGGCTGGTCGACCCCGCACGTACTTGTAAGTCACTCTCGTGCGGAAAATTTTATTGATGTCATAAACTAGACACTTGTGGACAGCTGAGTGCCACTGACCTTATAAAGAAACGCCGGGGCGTGAAAGTAGCTTGTTACACTCTAACGGTGGCGTCACTGGGGGGTGCGGGCCTCCTTAGGTGAGCGTCACAAATATTCTTGGACAACTTTTTCTTTAAAAAATATTCATGTTGTCCACACGAAAAAAAAATGGGATCGTAATTTAAAAACACCAGTCGGCTGCACCCGGCGATTTATAACAGCTAGTTGATCACGCCTCCTATTAGTACTTCAATTAGCATAACTTCTGTTAGTAAAATTACTAAAGTAGTCTATTAGTAAAAGTCTTCTCTTAAAAACCTTCTGTTAGTTCTATTGGTATTTTCTATTAATTCTATTTCTATTTATTCCTAATGGCCGAGTGGCTAGCGCTCTGGCGCTCGGTACCACAGGTATCGGGTTCGAATCCCGGCGGAGCCATGGGTGTTTTTAGTGATTTGGAATCCATTTTAAACCGTAGGTCCCGGTCCTAACAGGATCCCAGAGCGTTGTGGGGTGTTGTTACTCCGCATCCGGGACTTATCTTCAAGTTACACGCGCCCCTGGCTAGTGCAAAGTGAGTAACGTCTGTGCAGCCCTTATGCCATAAAATATCACGGTCTATTGCCAACTGCATTAGGAAAAAAAAAAGTTCTATTTGTCAAGCCTTCTATTAGTAAGTGTTCTATTATAAACTGTTAGATGAACTAGTTATTAGTTAATCTATTAGTAACTACTATTAGTAAAACACGGCGTCTTTTTAGTGTTTAGTAGGTCAAGCCTTCTATTAGTTCAATTAGTAGTACATGCCTTCTATTAGTATTAGTAGTTAGTTCAATTGTAATAATGAAAACATGCTCGTATAAAAATATAATTAGTTTTGATATAAGTTTCTAATAGCACCTTTTTTGAAAAATATTCCCCTCCCCTCCGATAATTTCTCCTTAAACTACTTTTTTTTTTTTTTTTCCCAGCCATGAAAAGCACTATATAATAGCAATATAATGTTTTTCAAATTATTCGTTTTCATATAACATATAAAAGAAAAAAAACTGAAATAAAAATTAAAAATTAAAAAAACTTAATAAAATTTATTTCTTAAAAACAATAAATTCAAGAAACATACTTTCAAATCCCTTTCAATAGAAGAAGAAGCATGCAGCAACATTTTGATAATTTTTGCCATTTGCGTGACATGATCATTAGAGAACAGCAACAAACGTAAACATACTATACTGGGACGAGGGAGAGAGAAGTATGTTAATTCGAGACCCTGAACTTCTAATATGTTTCATATTCATGAAGGCGAAGAATACATTGTAATAAATTCATGAATTTCTGTTTCAAGAAGATTTTCTGTTGGTGGTTGGTGGTCGGAGTAGAAATAAAGTTGTTTACACTTATTTGCTGCAAGTATACAGATGCATACAAAGAAAAGAAACACGCTTCGCAAACTGGAGGTTAACAAATGTGTTTTGATGTACAAATAAAAAAAAAAATGCTTGAATAATTGTAGTTTTTAATCTAATTCATATTTAAAAACTGCTTTAATTGTGATATATTTGTAACTAATTAATGTGGAAAAGGCTTAAAAGTGGACAAAGATTATTAAACAATCATTGTTCACCATCAGGTTTTGTATGTAATACAACTTTTACCAATAAAAATATTTGTTTATGGATTTTATTTCATTGTATAAATAAAAAAAATTTCTTATAAAGAATTGAAATAAAAAAAAAACATGTTTGGTTAAATGTAAAATATCTAGATCTATCTTAATAAGAGACAACTTAAACCTTAAAGATTTTGGCTTTGGTTTGTCGTTCTATGGTCATTTTTCTTCCCACTTTAGGCTAATTAGCCCGGGGACCTACAGTTTAACATGTATTTTCCAAACCACTAACAAGCATCCATGTCACCGCCAGGATTCTGCCTGAAGTCTGTGGTACCAAAGGACAGAGCGCTGGCCAACAGGACGCTACAGCTTAAAGAAAAAAACTCCCTTAACCTTTATGAAAGATGTTTTAAAAATGCCGTTATGATACTTAATATTTTTTTCACGTTTTTGTTTTTGATAAATGAAAAAAATTTTTTTCTTTTCGGAACCGTTAAAACTGCGCGCTGAATACTATTTTATTTGCAAATTAAACAAATTCATTTTAAGTATTGAAACTGCAAAATCTGAACTTATTTATTTCCCAAATTTATTTTAAAATTAAATTTCCTGTAATAAAAAACCCCTGCTTTATAGATAAAAAAAATATATAATCTCTTCACCCCAAAATAATTTCTCCTTCTCCTACAAATAAATTTCTTCTCCAAAAAAATGATCTTTTCCGTTTCATGCTGCATTATCTTCAACTCTAAGTTTGTTTCAATTCTGCAAAATTTACAAGTATATCATCATCAGAAACAAAATTAAACTCAATCTCTTTTAAATAAGTTTAACCAACACATTTTACACGAAAAACGTTTTTCTCACAACTTTCTTTTTGCAAGAACCATTTAAGTCAATAGCAAAACATAATGAAAAGAGAATATTTGAAATGGGAACCGCCGATCACACCCACACCTCTCAATCACATTACAGCCCGGCAGTATTTTCAAATCCAACATCAACTTCTCTCAAGAACAGCTTTATAGCCTCCCATTAGTGGAGACGGAGTTATGAGGGTGGCAAGCGACGAGAGCGCCATCTGTAGGAGAATCTGAAAATTAAATTGACGAGAGGGTATGAAAAAGTGCTATTAGGTGTTTTCCTTCACAGGTGCTTATTCTAATAGGGTGAATGTCTTCTTTTCCCGTACTACCACGGATCGAACAGTTTAAGCGGGTGGAAAAATAAAACTGCAAATACACTGTTAACCATGGCAAAACTTGATGCTATTTATATCTTATTTTATTCTTGG
The DNA here is from genome assembly GCA_021605095.1 of Caerostris extrusa. Classification (NCBI taxonomy): domain Eukaryota; kingdom Metazoa; phylum Arthropoda; class Arachnida; order Araneae; family Araneidae; genus Caerostris; species Caerostris extrusa. The sequence goes on from BPLR01006811.1 coordinate 30,144, forward strand.
TAAGGAAGTGAAAACTGATTTTACTCTCCCTAGACCAGGGGTGGCCAATCAGTGTCCCGTCTTGAAAATTTTTCCGGCCCGTTGAGATTTATCTCATTTTTACAAAATACTACTTTGCTCAAAAAGTAAGACCAATTTTTTTTATTTTTTTTCAAAAACTTTTTATTTATTCTTCCAAATTTATTTCATCTCCTACAGAGTAATCCCCACCGGACACAATGCACTTATGCCAACTTTTTCCAATCCTCAATGCATGCTAAAAAGTAATCGGCTGGGATGGCCTTCAAGGCGCGCGACGATTCACGTTGAATCTCTTCAAATGACTCAAAGTGGTGTCCCCGGAGTGGTCTTTTGAGTTTAGGGAATAGCCAGAAGTCGCACGGTGTGAATACAGTGGTTGTGGAATGATATGGATTTCATTTTTTGGCGAAAAGTCCAGAAGAATCAATGCAGTGTGAGCTGGCGCATTCAGTGTTTTCATTGGTATTCCGATAAAAATCGGGATTTGACGCGTTTGAGGCCCAAAATAGAATTGACCGATCCTTTTGAAATTCCAACATCATCAGCGAAGTCTCTAATTGTAAATCGACGGTTTTCAAGTACCAAATATTTAATTTTTGGACTTGAGCTTCGTCGGTTGATGTTGATGGTCGACCAGAGGGCTCTACGTTTTCAACGCTTTCTTGCCTTCTTTGAACTGTTTATACCATTTGTAAACATTTCTTTCCGATATAGGAATGCTCACCGAATGCCTTCTACAACATTCTACACGTTTCCGCAAACAAAATTTAATGCAAGTTCTTTTGCTCAATTAATTCAGACATTTGGAAAATCGCTGAAATCACTTTTAGCGTCTCACAAAGCCAAGCGTAACTCAAACACTAGTGAATATTTTGTCGTCAAATTTCACGCAGATGTCAAGGACAGTGCAAAAAAAAAAAAAAAAAAAAAAAATTAAATACCATAAGCCCCGGGAAACTTAAATTGAAAATTGGTCTGACTTTTGGGATACAGTAGTTTTTTTTTTTTTTTTTTTATATTTCATTTTTAGTGTTATACATTTCTTTACAATGTGCGTTTAATATCATTGATATTATATTATCTATGTTTACATGTAAGAATAATAGTAAACACAAAAATAATAACATTATATTTCAATTTATTAGTTTTTCAATTTTTTCACTCCAAAAATGTCTATAGTGGGTCTAAATCTAATATGGAGATATATAATTTTATATGCTGCCCGCGGAGTTATGATGCATTTCCAAAGTGCCCTACAAGATCATTTGGGTTGGTCACCCCTGCTCTAGACAGAAAATTTTGAATTATAAATTAAGAAGTAAACACTTTAAAACTTTAATTTAATGATTTTAATCCATATATCTCATTAGTGCAAAAAATAAGAATTTAGAGGACAAATAATTTTGCTCCACACTTGCAAGAATTATTTAAAAATATACATATTCAACATAAAACTAAGAATTAAGAGCTAGTTTGAAAAATTTGATTAAGATTCATATCCAAAATAATTTTATTTCTTAATTAAAAATTACATTTATGCAAAAGTAATTATTTTTCTAAAAAAAAAAAAAAAAAAAAAAAATTACGTTAAATTATTGAAATAAAAAGTTGTTTTCAATTTCTAAATTCGATTTAAAACAAGTGCGATTCCTAATTTAATTATGATTCCTTTTTCCATCTAGTAATAATTGAAATTAATTTCAAAAGGTTGTTTTTTTATTATTTATTTATCTTCGCATTTCTCTTCATAAAATTATATGTAAATACTTTTTTCCTGCATGGATATAAATTCTATTCAAATGGGTATCTTTATAGACAAATGTCATATTCTTCATAAAACGTCTTCTAAAGATCAGATGTTTTTCTCTGACTCTATATTTATTTAGTAAACCAGTTTTATGAATAGTTAATAGTTACTGTTATCTAGTAAGTAACTTTTAAGTTATGAGGCAAGTTCACTTTATGCACCAGAGTGAAGGAGCATTCTGGTTCGAATCCCATTGGTGGCGTCGTTGCAGTCACTGATTTCCAAAAGAAGTCTCGATGGTAATTGTCACAATATTGTAAAGAAATCTAGTTAGTTAGCCAGTTTTCTCCCATATGGACTAAAATTAGAATCTCAATCAGTGACAGCGGCCTGAGCATACGCTCTGCCTTTTACCACAAGCTCCAGGATCGATTACTGGCGGTGGCCTGGTTGCTTGTTAGTGGTTCTAACCATGCTACAGTATGCTGCACAAAATGACTGTAATCGACAAATTAATTAGTTGGTCAGTGAATATGAAGCGGATCGATAAGCTACTGTGTAAAAAGTAGTCAGTTTGAATCTGTACAGCTACAGCATACTGTGTATACATTATGTAGCAGTAACTGTTCAAAAACAAAGTAGAGTTGGTGCTGACATTAATTAATATCAACAAATATTCAAATGGTTTTACCGATGCGAACAAGCAGATGTGGAGAAGTTGCAGCATGGTTCCTCGAAATACAGTATGCAGAAAATATTTAGCATTTCAGAGGTTCTCATTGAGGTTTCAAAAGAGATTAAATATTTAAACAACAACAAAACACTTTAATCTCAAACAAATATTTCAAAGAGGGAGACGATTGAAGAGAGACTAAAAATATTTAGTCTCTCCCTCAATGATCTAGGAGAAGATGTTGACACACCAAAATGTTGTCTGCCATCATATAGTGCAAGAATTTCATAAATAATGGTAACATTAGAATGGTGCACAATAGCGGGGGAAAAGTGAAGTTAAAAGTTTTGGAAGTAGAATTTTTTTTTTATCTTTTAATTGAGATAAATTCGCTCAAATAGAAGAAGAGGAGAAATATCGATTACCACACTTAGCATTTTTCATACATGAATTGAAATTTTATTCACACACTCGCAGCAAAAATGTTCCTTTACAACCAGAATCCCATTTAGTGTTTTTGGGAATGCTTTGTACAGCAGCCCACCTCTCATAAACGCAGAGCAGAGTCGTAGCAGGACGAAAAATTCGAATTAACCCCATTCTTCGACACCCCACGAGACCATCTCGCATCACAGTCCTCGAAAAAAGGGTCTTCTTCTTCTCAAATTAGAGTTCTTAATAGGCCCAATAATTCATGCGCAGTTTTCGCAGTTCCTCGCCTCGTCAGCTTTAACGGCAATATTTTTTGGCGCGGAAACGAGTTTCTTGAAGGAACTTATCGCCAATTAAGTCTCGCGGAATGGTCGTAGCGCCAACTTGAATGCCGCCATTGAAGACACAGTTAGCATCAAGATGCAAGGGCTGGGGAAGATAAACGAGAAAAGGGCAACGAGAAAAGGGACGGAATTTATGTTAGGAGAATGGCAATGGTGGAAATAAAAATGACGCGAGCAATTTTCCTTTGAAAGTGCCGACATTCTTCCATGCTTTTTACTACGTAAAATTAAGAACCTTTAAATACATTTAAGTATACACACATATATATATATAACTTGCTGACTCTTCTTTTTACTAACATAAATTAAAAACTTACAGTTCTGATGTTTGCCATAGCTTAACAATTATGCTTTTAAGAAGATAAGAGAAGGCAGAATAACACATGGAGTTTCCAAACTAAAAGTGCTCAGTTCTAAACCAGATAATAGAACTTGTACAGAAAACGTGCATGTTCTGTTAATATGATAAATATGCCCGACTTGTGGCGCAGTGGCAAGATGCTCAACTAACGTAATATGTAAAGCATCACCTATCGATAGCCAGGTTGCCGATGAAAACTTTCCGGTTTTCTCCCATTCGACACGCAAATACAAGACAGTTTCTCCTGAAACTCCTCGTGGATGACATTAGCTCAACATTAGATATCACTCAACACTGAGTCGGTGAGCTGATTTAAATGAGTCCTACTGATCTTCCCTTTCACCCCTAATTGGTAGGTTTGGTTTGGTTTTTTTCTCTCTATGGTCATTTTGTGCCACTTTAGGCTAATTAGACTGGGACCTACAATTTACCGTGGATTCACTGATACACTCACAAAACATCTATGCCTCAACCAGGATTTTAATCTGAAGCCTGTGGTACCAAAGGCCAGAGCGTTCTAATTGGTAGGAGGCAACATAACCCTAAAGTAGGTGCAGAAAAAAAGAACTATAATAAATCTGTATGGGAGAAAAGTTCTTCCGATGGGTTCAAGTAGGAAGATGCGAATCTTCCTCAAATATCAATCTCGGGGACTTTTCTAACGATGACCTATTATTGGTAAGGGGCATCACACTCCTCCTGTAACGCGCTCTGGATAAAAATTAAATTGTTACGTATCTGACATGCTATCAGTGAAAGATTTCAATTCAAAATGTGCGGCATTTCAAGAAGGAATATATTTCATACAGCTTTATTTAAATTGACTTTATATGCTAGTAATTTTTAATAAAAAAAAATGTTGGAAAAAAGTGAAAAAAAATCACAAATTTGCCAAATCTGAAAGGGATTGAAAATAATAAAAAAACAAAAAAAATTAAGAATCACTGTTCTAAGGCATCTTACCATACAGAAATGGTGTCCATGTCATAAAGAGGTTAACTATTCCAAGTTTAGCCAAATTGAAACTGCATTTTTTTCATATTGCCAATGACTTATTTACCTTCAAGTCTACCAAGATATTTTAGGCCACAGCAGTAAAAATCGCTTATTTTGGCGAGCTTTGATAAAATTACTTTTATTCATTTTTCTTTTTTTTAAAGCAAACGTGGCGCCAAAACAAAATTCCATTACCTTAAAATTCAAGACGTTCATTATACATCATTACATCCACTGAAACAACACATTATGTGTAATCGTACCAATATAACAGCAGAGACAAAAACAACCAGATAATACTGCACCATAGAACAACATATCATATACCATCATTTCATAAATGTCTCACAATATATTTTGAATGTTTTAAATTTTATTGATCACTTTTGCGTGACAGAAGTATAAAAATCCTTTTTTTTTTTTTTTCCCCTTTGCTACCTTGACTTTTATCGAAATCGATTTTAACTCAGATTACTGAGCAATAATGATGTGTTTACTCCCTTAATGATGCGATTCTGCTATTTTTTTTTCTACCTTATGACCATCATTTGACAACACTTTCTCTGATGAATATTGTTTGGTGGAGAACTATGTACAGACTTATGTTGATATGGATGTATGAAAACAACCCGGTTGTTACTTTTATTGTATTTTCAGCTAAAAGAAAATGATAGTATAAATATAATCACCAAATAGCTTTCGTTGTGTTCAACAACAGTCGATATTAATTTGATGGCAAGATAATATTATGGTTGTTAAGCTTATGTATTACATTATGTAAAAAATGATCTGTTGCAGTGAAATGAGGATTTTTTGCATGTAGTATTTCGATCTCCTTTGTTTAGTTAATATTGGAAGGATCATTAGCATAAAACATGATGGATATGCATGTAAATACACAATTATTCAAAATATAATGCATTTTTTAAAATAAAATATGATGTGGTTAACAAATGCATTCATTTTTTTAAACGCATCCAATATTTGTATTCGTATTTTTCAAATAGATTATAATATTGATTCAAATAAATTATATAATGATTATTTTATTATATGAATTAAAATAATAAATATATATTTTTTTATGTTGCAAGAAAGAGATATGAATACTTTTGTTATTTAATTTTAGTTTCTACAACAAAAATTAAATTATTGTGCCAGAGATATGGTCAGAAAGTTACATAAGAATTTATACTAATTTATATTTAAAAAAGGAATAAAAATCAATGAAAAAATGCAAAATTACATTTATCATCAATTTTTTACAAGGAAATATCTTCTACAATACAAAAACATGAAAGTATTATATAAACCACAAACTTCAAAACTTATGAGACAAATATTTTATGAATATTCAACTTTATATCGACCTCTTGCAAATTTATTTCTATTTTTTTTATATATTTAAACAAAATTCTCTTTTATAATGCATTCCATTATGGAATTCTAGAAATTGTCAACACAAACTGTAAACGGAATTAAATAATTAAAACCTTAAGTGTTTCTTGAACAAAGTTAAAAAACAGAAACCACAAATTCAACATCGTTTCTGAAAATTCTCAAGCGGTTTTTCGCAAAAAAACATCAAATTTATCTCTCATAAATACAGTTCTTTCCATATAAAATCAAGAACTAAGATTAATGGCAATATTTCCAAGTATTTTTATTTGAACAACATTTTCAGAAATAATATAACTAATAAATATTTTGAAAGATGACTTTTCTATCAACCACCTAGAATCTACGCCAAACCTTAAGTCGAATTAAATATCTAAAAATAGTTAAAATTAGATGCATAGAAAGTACAAAATAATTCAAATCACTTCTGATAATTCCCTAGAAATATTCCTGGAAAAACCAAACTGGAACAACACATCAAAGACTTATTCATAATTCAGCTCTTGACTACAGACAATTTGCTAAGAACTTGCAGCAAGAGTACGAAGAAAAATTAATAAAATTTCTCCGGTATTACCGAAAGTATTCCTTATCCATGAAGAAAAAAATTAATAAAATTGCTCTCGGTATCGTTCTCTTAAAATTTAAAATAATTCCACTTTCTTCCCCTCACTTTAAAGCTTTGAGTGCCATTTGTAGTTTCGCCGAAATGGTTTAAAATGGATTGTGAACCACTACAAACATCCATGGCACCACCGGGACTCGAAGCCAGAAACCTGCATTACCGAGCGCCATCAGGCGTCATATATATACATTTTTTAATGATTATTCAACTTTCTATGAATCTCTTGCAATTTATTCTAATTTCTTTTATTTCTTTATACGAAATTGTCTTTTATAATGCATTCCATTATGAAATTCTACGAATTGTCAGCACAAACTTAAGGTTTTAATTATTTAATTTCACTTAAATTTTTTTTTGAACTTAGTAAGTAAACAGAAAGCAAAGCAGTTCAACATCACTTATGAAAAGTTCATATACGATTTTCGACAAAAAGCACCTAGAACATTAAATTCAGCTTTCATAGTCCAGTTCTTGCCGTATAAAACTAAGAACTTATTTCCAGGTATTCGTATTTAAACAACAGTTTTCAGAAATAATATAACTAATAACTATAATTTCTGAAATACCACCTTTCCGCCATCCCCTGCAATATACGCCCACTCTTAAGAAGAATTAAATAATTAAAAATAGATACACAGAAAGTACAAAACAATTCAAATCATTTCTGATAATTCACTAGAAACATTCTCGGAAAAAACATCAACAAACAACACATCAAAGACTTATTCATAATTCAGCTCTTGACTACAGACAATTTGCCAAGAACTTGAGCAACATTACCGAGTATCCACGAAGAAAAATTAATAAAATTTCTCCGGTACCTTTAAAATATCTTTTTTTTTCGCTCTCACTTTAATGAAAGTATTCCTTACCACCCCTATTCGAAGAAAATTTAAATATTATAATAATACCCCACCCCCTCCCCCCTTGAAGAACACGATCGTTCCCTTAAAATTCTCATTAAGATTCTATAATTCCACCATCTTCCCCCTTTAACTTTCTTTAAAAGCTCTTGCAGTGCCATCTGTTGTTTCGCCGAAACGTCAATTAAGGACTTATATCCAATTAGCGGTCTCACAGTGTTGGGGGGAAAGACATGTCCCCTACTTTTACCCTATTATCATCTATAAGTAGCAGGTTGTATCATCAACGACTATCATCGTCGAAGGAATAGGTGGAAAGGAAGGGGGAGATGAGGCAAAGAAATGGCGAAGTAATTAAATTGGGAGCTAAATATTGTCATTAAATTGTCGTTGGCAGATTTCATGATAGCAAGGTGTATTTTTTTACCATGTTGTTTTCGGTTTTTTGTGCCAATATTCGATAATGCTTGTACGAACGTGTGAGATGTCTCGTAATGTGTTACGGCAAAGTGGAAATGGTTATTAAGACGTATTTTCCATATGGCTTTTATAATAAGTGTATTTATTGTTATATTTTCATGGCACTGTTATTTCCATTGGTGTGATTGTTATTGATATAAATGCCGATAATTTGCAAGGATAATATTGCGTCATTAAATTCTCTTTACATAATCATAATAGGAGGAGGATAATGTTATGTCTAGAAATGATAGATATTTGTTTACATTTTATAGTAGTAATTACGTTTAAATATGTACATTCATTATTAGTTAAAAATGATACCTGCATTATTAGATCTCTTCACATTATCATAATAAGTCAATCTGATTCGATTAATAGAAGCAGTTTAATAAGAGTTATATGCCCAAACAAGCTTCTAATTCATATTTTTGCGTGGTATATATGCACCAGCTTTCAATATAATAAGAAATTCCTTTGCCGTTTCATATTAGGAAAGAAGTAAAATGAATCGTAAATAATTATTATCACAATAACCAATAGGCAAGATTTTTTTCTTTTCTACAATTATCATTTAATAGCAACAATCTCTACATTTCTTGTGATGAACATCAAAGAAAAAAGATTTATTAGCCCGACTCGTGACTCAATAGCAATGCGCGCCGCTGGTGAACATTAGGGTGGATGTTCAATCCGCTGGCGGCTTCGTTGTTGATACTATTTTAAAAATAAGCAGCCTCGATGGCGTTTGTGATGTTCAGCATCTTGCCTCGTCAGTCGGACTATCTTGGAGGGAGTTTTCCGGGTTTTCTCCGATACGACCTGCAAACGCGGGGTAATTCTCAATAAAAACTCCTCCCAAAAGGCACTCCCTTTTTCGTTAGCGCCTCGGAATCAAGTCAGATTTCTGCCTACTGATGCTCCATCACAACAGAAGCTGCCCACCTCATCTCATGAGACCACACGGGTTCTTGGACTTCCTCTAAATGTTTCTGTCTACCAAATGGAAAAAAAAAAAAAAAAGATTTATTGAGTAAAATCGAGTGCTATACAGCTTGAAACATGTGTTTTCCTGATAACAAAATTTCTGGATTTCAAAATTTTATAAATCGAGATTCATTATATTTTCTGAGTGATAAAAGTAAGGATGAATTGTAAATAATACGGGGATAATGTCTTATTAATTCCCTTATAATTTTTGGGGGAAAACGTGCTCCAAAAAATTAAGCATGGTTGTTATTAATAATTATATAATTCTTGCTGAAATTCGAATGAGGTTTAATTTTTTCTTGTCCAATCAAATTAATGTTCTCTGCTTAAATATAACAACAAATCTAGAAAAAAAAAAAAAAAATAATGATCTTATATCTATAAAAGGAAACAATAAACTTATACTTTTTCAATTTATATTAAAGTTTGAAAAGCTTTTTACAATTCTTCTTCTTAAAGAATCGTATTATATAAGCTATAAGCGTCTTTTTGTGTTTTAAACAACACAAATATTTTAAAATGCTGATTCATTAAAAATGTACAAAAATTTTTAGAGCCTTTTACAAGTGTTAACTATAGAATTCGGTTTAATTTCCTTTAATAGCTAGATTATTTATCTAACCTTAATTTGAAAATGAATTTTACTTTCATTGCATGTAGTCTAAACCGATTTATCTGAAGAACGTGACAGACAACATTTTAAACCCTTATTTATTTCCACTTAATAACTGTAAAATCACATATTCTATAATTAATAAAAAAGTAACAACATATATATCGCAATGTTTGATTCTAAATGAGCGTCGTTATGATTCTTTTTTTTTTTTTTTTTTTTAATGTAGGGAAATTTAAGAATTTTTACAATAATAGTATAATTTCCTTTAAGAATTGCTGGTTTAAAATAATGATTATTTATAAAGATATACAAGTATCAGTTGATATAGGTTGGATAGTCTTTCTTTGTACTTGTGGAAAAAAAGTTTCTTTTAAGCCTAAAATTCCGATCAAGCACACACCGAATATTTCATTGTCACCTCTCCCCACACACCACTGCCGCCAACAACAACAACAACAGCAAACAACAAAAATAGAGATCCCAAACAGCAGAAAATAAACTGGCAGAGGACGGTCCAAGTCCGAGATAAGAGACATGGGACGGAATCGAGTTTCGGCCATGAAAAAATAGCCAACTCGGCGGTCGCTTAATCAAAAGCGTCCGCTTGAGCGATCGGAAGAAAAAAAAAAAAGAAAAAAAAAAAGAAAAGAAAAGTGACACGGCCGAAGAACGTTGTGTTCTTGTTTACAGAAGTAGTTGTTGCGGTGGCCGGCAAATAGCCGCCCACGCGACTGCCCTAACTGAGACGTGAGAAGGTTTTGAGGACGACCATTCGTCCTGAAAGGGAAAGACTCTCCGACTCCATGGTCAGTTAGGCACCAGTCTACTTGGAGCACTTATTCAGTGGCTGCTGGGTTTTCATTTATTTATTTATTTTTGATCGGGTTTAGATTACAGGTCTCGGCAGTGGTTAATGGTTGTAAATTTAGATGTCTGGTGGCGATTAACATTTACATCTGTCATTTGTTTTATTACGCATAAGTAATGATGTTGAAAGTTATATAAACATTCAATAAAGATACTACCAGCTCTATTTTATTTTATTTTTGATGTTTATTCACTTACTGTTGCATATTCGTTGTTAAATTATTTAATAAATGTATCAACTCTTCTCTATTTTATAATCCTTGATAGCCAATGAATGATAAATAGTCAGTTTTTTAATACTTTGCTTTAAATAGTTCTGACCATAGATTGAAAGTTAATTGGCTTGTCATCAAACGTCTGATAAATGAATAATTAATATTTTTTCAAAACATTACATTAATTTATATCATTAAATTCTTTTAAATCTGTTGGTAATGACATGTTCTTTTACACTTTGTGTTAATTTTTTAAAAATTAAATTAAATACTTTTTATTATTATTATTTTTTCTATGGAAGAATTCTTTTTCTTAAATGAAATTGATTAGAATTAATTAAAATTTATTTATTTTTTTATTATTTACTTGTTCGCTCCCTTGTTTTGTTTTATATACATGATCAAGTTTATACTGCGATTTATGAAGATAATTTAACTGAATACTTTCTGACCTTTGACTACAAAATAATATTTCAAATTTTATATCACCAGAAGACATCATCTAATATCAAAAGACAACATTTTAAATCTCAGATGAACAATGGAACAAAGGAAAATACGCGTGGGATCTGGTTTATTTAAATAGTATCAATCTTGTCTCTTACCTATAAATAGAAAAGAAGAAGTACTAATTTCAATATTTCGCCCCAAGACCTATCCTTCTAAAACTAGACTCAATAGATTTGGAATAACATCTTCACCACTATGCTCAAGATGCAATAAAGCGGAAACAGAGGAACATATTTTATTTTAATGCACTAAATGTGACGTACAAAGAGAAACGCTGAAACATACCTTTTGGATACTAACCTATCCTATTCTTGGTTATTTGATATGAGTGACGAACCCTATTACAAAAATTTCCCGAATTTCCTTTAATATCAATTTCCCTACGAAAAAATTACGTAATTTTTTGTGTGTGTATGTTAACTTTCTTGGTAATAATTAGTGTCAGAAGTTCCGTACACCACATTTTGGTGTTTTTTTTTTTTTTTTTAAATACTTTAAGAATAAGTCAAACCCTACTAATAATCTGAGGATCTGTTTTTTATTCGTTATTGTCTTTTCTCATTTCATTTTTTTCTTTCAGATTTCTGCTTAAGAGCATTTGATAAATTTGGATAAAGCAGCTAACGCGAGCATAAATCTCAAAGTCAAGTCATTAATAATCAGCACATTTCTTTATGTGTATTATAGTTCCATTTAAGATGCGAAAGTATAGAGAAATGAGCAATTGTTAACTAAGAGAAGCCGAGAAAATGTGAGCGGAATTACGCACTATAATTGCGAATAAGATGAGACAAATGTTCTGAATGGTATCTTTCTACTCCACCATTAAGTCAATATCAAACTCCATCCAGCCAGTTTACGATTGTATCCACATATACGCATCACAAGGGTCCCTTTGGAAAATAACAGTTTGAATAAAACTTCAAAACACACATACATGCCTACACACAGAAAAAGAGCAAAAGACATACATAAATAAAGCGAAGGAATACGCACCACCCTCAGGGCACAAAGACACCGATCTCGAGGGTGCACCAGCAAGAAAATCGCCTGCTCCACACCAGGCCGAGTTCGAAGCGGCAACAGCAGGTACGTGCCAGCGATGCTCATGCTCTGAGAAATCATTCCTGTAGTATTACGAGGCCCAGTGGGCACATTCAGGCTGTACTTTTCTTCTATAAACATAAATCATAATACCCCAGAAGCTATTTTAATGGATGATATTGTTCCCGGAAGGTTGCGATGGTGTTTCCATGAATCATCAGAAAGAACTGTCCAACTTCTTTCGTTGCAGTACTGCACTCTCTGCTCTAGGTACTGGAGGAAGAAAAAAAAAAAAAAAAGTACCCCATGTGCGAAAGGAGTGCCTTGGGATTGGTGTCGAAGATAAGGCATCGTTAATTAGTATTTTTGAGAGAATTGAATCGTTATCCGTGGGCAGATACGTTAATTGCTTAATCGATAAAGGATTATTATTATTTTTTTTTTTAAATGGAGGTTGAAGGATTTTGGTCATTTCCCACCACACCCATTATTTCCTTTAGGATGATATTAAGATGCGAAGCATCGCAAATGTTCGTAAGATGTCTATATAATTAAACTGGTTGGTGTGCATGTTTAGTGGCAAAGTTTTCCATTCAAATTGGTGAACTTCGGTATGCCACTCTCGATAAATTAACAGTTAATGGTTGATGCTGGTGAAGGAATTGATGTGAATGTTTCACCACATGGTTAAAATCGTAAAATGTTGATGTATGACGAGTTTGACTGTTGGTGTAGCATTGTCAATATGGTTTACAGTCATAAACTTTTCTGCTACATTCATAAATATGGCAAAAAATAATAATAATAATAATAATAATTCTAAATTTGAAAATATAAAAATGGTAAAGTGGGAGGTTTTGATATAAAAGAGATAATCATTTTTTGCATGAAATTCTTACGCATTATGTGAAGGATTTCTGTATTCAATTGATATTACGGTTGTTTGTGTTCTTATTTTTTGTAACACTATTACTCAAAAATATTCAATTTAAATATTTCAGTAAATAAATTTACTTTGATTGCTCTCTATAAGTTTTCGGAGTGATTATGAAATTTAATTGAATAAATTTCAAAAAGATTATTAAAAATATTAAGTTACTTTACTTAAATTCCCATCTTAATGTTACTGTATGAATGATAAAATTATCAATAAATTTGATGTTAGCATATATGTTGCTATTATCATGTATATATTCTTTTCCGAAATACATAAAAGGATTTAGACTCCTAATTGTACCTGTCTAATTTAATTTAAATTAATTGTTTTTATTATTTTAGTTTAATTTTCTTTATCTTTTATTCGTTATTTTTACCTATCTTTATAGAAGTTTAACGCATAAATGTAATTTGTAATTTGATTATGTGGAGGTTTTAGGGGTATATTTACCCCACGTACGTCCGTATCCGTAAAAAGGATTTAAAAATTGATTCATAAAAATAATAATAATTAATCAATAACTTTCCTATTTAAGTTTGCATAGAAAAAATACATCATCTTATGTTTTGATTCGAATTAACACCCCCCAAAAAAAAAAAAAAAAAAAAATTATCATTCCTTAATAATCAAAATCCTTAAAATATAATACATTATTAAAAACGCAATATACTTCAAAACAAATCGTTTAGACTCATAAAGAATGCAAAACATGAAACAAGAATTTATTCAAACCATGAACATCAAATAAGAAAAAAAGAAGAGGAGAAACTACATGTGTGTTCCCACTAGTCTAGTCTTATCGAATACTCCAGATAAAATTCGGCGAATCGCGAAAAACCTTAATCCCTACTTCTAATACCCGAGTCAAAAATTTTGATAAGCTGTTTTTTATTTCTTTCCAGTGACGAAGTTTTTTAAAAAAAATGCATAAATAGAAGAAGAAAAAGCCTATGGCACGCGATTTGACGTGCCACAGCAAAATATTCAACACCAGCTAAACTATTCACCAAGGCAGGATGATCAAGGTTGAAGATTCTCTTTTCTGGATTACGTTGACCTATGGCTGAAGTTCGTTGGTATCGGATGTTTGCTTAGGTTTTGAAAGTTTGTTTCCATTTCATTTGATGGATGGGATTTGATTTAATTGAAAACGGTATACAAGTCTTGCATGATTTGAAATTCATTTTACTTAAAAGCAATGGTTGTTTTAATTTACGAACGATTCGAAATATTTAGCATTTTAAGGTTACTGTTGTAAATTTGTTTTTTTTTTTTTAGTAAAATTAAAAAAATATATATGACAATGCTAATTGTATACTCAGACTACATTATTTATTAGAATATTAAAGAAGACGAAAAATATAACAATATTGTTTACTCTAGACTACATTATTATGCTAATGAAAGAAGACGGAAAAAATATGACATTATTGTATATTCTAGACTACATTATTATGCAAATGAAAAGAAGATATCAATAAAAGTAAAACCATCACTATCTAATTAAAAAAATTCATCAATAAAATTGGATTTAACGACTTTGAAAAAGAAAACTAAATTCAGTTGAAGACAAATTCAAGACTTTATTTTGGATTAAATTGTTCCAAGACAAAAATTTCGGAATGTAAGTAATTTGTAAAAGTCTACAAAAAAATTTCCAATTTAATTCAATAAAGGAACTTTTTTTTTTTCCGTGGGATAAAAAAAATAGCTCGGTATAATATCATATATACACATATATGATTATATTTCCATTGTATTCTTCTGATTAGGTATAAATATTTTAATTAACAATTTAAGGAAATTAACAATAGAAATAGAATACACGAATGCATATGTTAAAAATTAGCTTATCTAAAATAAAACATTTAACATTAAATAATGGTATATTTTTACAGTTATCACACTAATCTTTTTGAAATAGTCAAATTCAGTGAAATGATTCTGTATTAATTTTAGAAAAAAAAAAAGCTTTTATTTAAATTATTTTTAAATAAAATAAAAAACGCAATAAATCTTCAAGCCTGATTATTGTACGAATTTTATAATCGATAAATGTATGCAAACAAAAAACAGAACATAAATTATATATATTTTAATTAAACGGTAAGTTTAAAAAATTGTGAATTTGTTTTTTAAGTAATCTACTATTTTATTTTCAGTAGTTTAATTAATTTCTATTGTTTCTTATCGTTGCTTTAAAAAAGTTACTACAGAACAATCGCAAACTGATATATGATATATGTCTTCATGTAAAATTTCTATATTAATAATACCAGTAGAAATACATCAGACGTTGGGTCATTAATAATACCACCAAATATTGTATATCATATCCCTGATGCCTTACAACCAAGTGTCTATATGAATAACATCGACGAAAATCTCCATACAAATTTAAACTTATTATTGTATAAATTTTATAATCAATGTATACCAGCAAAAAAACGGAACATAAACTTTATATATTTTAAATAAATGGTAAGTTAAAACAAAACAAAATTGTGAATTTGTTTTTTTAAGTAGTGCAATATTTTATTTTAATTAATTACTATTGTTTCTTAATATTTTCTTTAAAAAAGTTACTTCAGAACAATCGCAAACTGATATATGTCTTCATGTAAAATTGCTATATTAATAACACCAGTAGAAATATATCAGACATTGGATCATTAATAATACCACCAAATATTGCAACATATCCCTGGTGTCTCACAACAAAGTGTCTATATGTATAACATCGATGAAAATCTCCATACAAAACCTTGCCGTACAGCTTTCAGCTGAGGAAGTTAATCAATATGACAATGCAGCCGGGAATACATTTTATCTAGCACTCCGCCATTTGTCAAGAGTCTAGATAGAGCTCTAATATTTCTTACTTCGTCGATCCGACGAAGAAAAGAAGACAATAAAAATAATACGGCCCTGAAGGAAAAAAAAAAAAAAGCAGCCGCTTCTCACTAAAGATTACGGCAATAAATTTGAAACCAAGCACTTTGGTTCTTTCTTTCGTCTACGAGTATATATGTCTTGCCACGTGTCATACTGTACATGAGTCGAGCGAGTTGTTATCTGCCATTTTTTTTTTCTTGCTTCTTCTGTTAGGCTTAGTAGTAGTGTATCGTTTTGTTCTTTTTAGTGTGGAATATGATCTGAAATGCAAGAGCTGTATATCTATCTATCTTTGGCCATTTCGTTTCGCGACTTGCGTCTCCTAATTTGTTGCCATTGCTCAGCGGGAAAGAAAATGGTGGAATTGTTCCGAGAACAAAAATGCTTTTCTTCGTCTGGTGTATATCCCAGGTGGAATAAATCTTGGGAAAAAAAAACTATATACTTGTATGTCTGCCTCTTATGTCTATCTGCGATCGAGTTATGGCAAGCAGAAATGAGGTTCAGTGGTTACTTTTCCTAATGGAATGGAGTCGGGTAGTAATAAGTAATGGTTTTTATGCACTCAGTAGAAGCAACAACGTATTCAAAAAATTACACGAACACAGACAATCTTACAAAAAGTTTGCCCAACACGTTTTTTTATGTTTCTTAAAAAGAATTTATTATCTTAGGGCATTAACATATTTATTGAATATTTATAATATGCTAATAATCTTCCACAGTATAGTTTGAATTTCTAATTTTAAAAATAATTAAAATTCCTATATTTTTCTTAATTTTGTAATCCCATTCTGTGTTGCATAATGAAAAAATTAACCATTCCTTGTTCTTACTGTATTCCACTTTTTGTGGATTTCACAAAAGCAAATATTTTATTTCCCGCTCCACAATTAATGTAGGGCCTGATGGCCAGTTGGCTAGCGCTCTGGCCTTTGGTACCACAGGTTTCAAATTCGAATCCTGGCAGTGGCATGGATTTGGTGAGTGGTTCGGAATCCCCGTTAAACTGTAGGTCCCGGTCTAATAAGCCCAAAATGTGCACAAAATAACAGTAGAGCGACAAACCACAATTAATGTGGTTTTTCACCATTAAGTAAAACTTATATTTCTTTACATTTGATCCATGAAAGCAACTGCTCATTGACCACTTCTTCATTGAAATACCACTTCAATGGGTCAATGTTGTCCCCTAGTAACACCATATCAGGTGAATACTCTCAGAAGCAAAATCTGATTGGGTGTTGATTTGGTTTGTCGCTCTACGGTTGAGCACACTTTGGGCTAATTAGACCGGGATCTACAGTTAAACGTGGATTCCGAACCATTAACAAACATCCATGCCACAGCCAGGATTCGAATTTGAAGCACGTGCAGGATCTGAGGAGCTCACACACACTTCATCTTCTCTTCTAGCTCACATTTTCTAATCACGAACGACAGCAAATGTTTAATTACATTTTGATCACTTTAGTCTTACGCTCAATAGATACAATTTTATGCATTTAAAAACTTTTTGGTATGTTGCATGTGTAGTAAACATCTTGCTTACTTTGTCTATATATAACACGTACAATTGGTATTAAATCAAAGTTAAAATCCTGTACAAAATAAAAAATAACTTTTATTGGCTATCTGTCAGACAAATTGTGTCTAGTTATTATTAATATTAATAATAACATTTCTGATTCTTTAACTATACAAAAAAATGAGCGCATAATTTGAAATCCGCTACATTTTCTTACCGAAATCATTGGAAAATCTCAAAAGTTTCCGATTATCTTCAAAACAAACTTTAATTTCGCGTTTATGCCATAATTAACGTACAAAGAAGTATCAAGTCCAGAATGGAATTTAAATATCGTCAAACGATATATCGATTTTTACATCGTCTTTCTCGAAGCAAAATTTTTTTTTTCTTCTTAGCCCTATTCTTAAGCATTTAGTTATTTTATCAATGCGCTTTAACATCATCACACGGTACTTTGATTTGCTAAAATACTTTTTTTTTTCTTTCTTTTTCCCCTTGTTTAATTCCTCGGATCTCATTACCAATTTTAGTTAAATAGATAATTAGGATAAAAGTCAACGTTGACTTTTTTTTTTTTTTTTAATTATATTTTCAATCGCATTTTTCCAGTTAGCGGGTGGCTTTCAAAAGAAACAAAATTCGGTAAAAGTTGGGGGATTTTTGAGATTCAAATTAATAGGCAATTAAGCAAAGAGCCGAGAAAGTTTCCTGGGGGTTTTAACCGCTACTGCTGCGCAATTAGACAAGAATTTTAAGGAGTTTTCGCGCTCTAATGTCAGAAGTAGTTGCCATAATTTGTTTTTGAAGCTGCGCCTTTTACTGGGGATGGATATGAAGACAAATTGTTCTTTTAAGAGAAGATTTTTAATTTTCAGGTTAAACTGATACTGTTAAGGTAGAATGTGTATGTGTATGTGTGAGATCAAAAGCAATCACGGAGTTTCACAGTAAGTTTACGAAAAGTCTACTTTTCAGAAATTTTTTTATTCATTTATAGCAGAGAAATTAGAACTTGTTCATTATAACTGAATTCAACTGCTTGACGATTTTCTTTGGCGATGCTATGAACTGCAGTTGTATAAAAAGAAAATAATTTTTGTCACATCAACATAAATAAATTTTAAAGGGGTAGTAACAAATGGAATTTAATTATTTTCGAATTAGTTTCCAACTCGCATATCATAGAATCGTTTACCACTTTTGATAAAACCTTTTAACCTCTAGTATTGCCATAATTTGTTTTTGAAGCTGTGCCTTTTACTGAGGATGGATATGAAGACAAACTGTTCTTTTAAGACAAGATTTTTAATTTTCAGGTTAAAGTGATACTGTTAAAGTAGAATGTGTGTACGTGTGAGATCAAAAAGCAATCACGGGAGATTTTACGGCAAGTTTGCGAAAAGTCTACTTTTCAGAAATGTTTTGTTCATTTATACCAGAGAAATTAGTACTTAGTCATTATAACTGAATCCAACTGCTTGACGATTTTCTTTGGCGATGCAGTGAACTGCAGTTGAGTAGAAAGAAAATTAACATAACCAATTCTTTACCACTTTTGATAATACATTTTAACATCCAGTTCTGGCGAAAATATAAAATCAAACTATTTAATTCGTTATTTAGACAAGTACCAAATTTTTACAAGACTTGCCCAATGTTCTGTTATGTCAATTTAGTGCTAAAAGGTTTTTTTTTCACATATTTTTAAATAAACTACACTTACAAATGTTTACCAACTTGAAACAAATGTACAGCAAGCGTCTGTTCAGCAGAGAATTACACCATATGCAGTATAATATAAAGTGTTGCCAAATAAAATCGCTAAGGAGTCGAGTTCAGTTATAGTACCGGAGCATTCTTCTATGCTTAGAAAGAATTTCATTGGACAGCATGTACATTCATATGCATAGATCAGCATGCAGTTTCTACTGTAATTAATGTTTCTATATTAAATATTAAACTTTAATTGAACAAATATGGTATTTTGATAAAAGTTCAAAGAGTTCACCTTTTTCTAATTTGATACACTTAAACTATATTATTAATCATTCAAAACAATTGGTGTTGACAAGTTATCAATACCAATTAGCAGATGAGCTCCTTTGGCTTAAAATTAGTTACATTAAACTGAATCAAATGTAATTATCCAATAAAATTTAAAACTAAATGACTGCAAGTAATTTTAGTTAGAAGTAGCAAGCAAATAATTTTAGTAAACTAAGCCACAAGTAATTTTAGTAAGCAGTAGCCAGCAGGCCAGCCAGCAAGTAATTTTTAGTAAACAGTAGCCAGCAAGTAATTTTAGTAAACAGTAGCCAGCAAGTAATTTTAGTAAACGGTAGCAACAGCAAGTAATTTTAGTAAGCAGTAGCAAGCAAGTAATGTTAGTAAACAGATAGTAAGCAAGAATTTTAGTAAACAGTAGCAAGCAAAGTAATTTCGATAACTGACAGAAGATGAAGTTATTTTGACAGACTCATGTGCTACAGAATTTTCTTATATGCTAAAAAAAGTAACTTCATATTTAAAAAAATCTTTTTAATCTGTTGTATTTTTTACAAATATACTACAACGTTATATAAAAGGTATAAGCTAAACAACAACTGGCGTGATTCAAACAAACTGATGAACTTCATTTTGTAAATCAACCCACCAATTCAATACAGTTAGTAAAACAGTTAGTAAAACAGTTAGTCTTAATTTACTCATAAAATGAAGCTACTTTAAGGATCGAAGAAATTAAATAGCCGACCAATGACGAAATGACTGAGTCCTCTTAAAATAAAACAAAACATTCATTCTATTTAATGAGAACGATTTAAATATAAAAGTAAAAGTACCATTCATTTGATTAAGTAAATCAACTAATTACTTACATTAACAAGACAACTATTAATTGAAACTGATGGCGTTAAAAGGAAAGAAAAAAAATACGATACCACACTAAGAAATCTCTGAAAAAAAACCCTATATTACGTACTTCAGATTAAAGGGAACCTTTAATTTGTTCTTTCAGAATTAGAAACTTTTACCATAACTTTGAATAAAACAAATTATATGCCATTACCATTTTTTCAGATACTGGTTTTAATTAAAAATTATTAACCGTTCCTTACTATACAAAATTTTTAATTTTTTCCCTTTCAGAAAAATCCCTAAATTGCTATGCTGACAAAAGAAATACCGATTTCAGAAATTCCCTGCTATTACGACTGTTAAAATATTGCCACCGTAATATCAAGTCTCTGAGGAGTTAGATTCGAAATAATTATCCCTCAGTCGAGGGGATAATTCGGGGTATAATAATTAACGTGGTTCGTGTGAATGCGTAATACGCGCACGGGAAGGTGGGTAGATGGATGTATTAGCCAGAAATCGATTACTGGTTATTATCGGAATGGATGAATGTCTCCAGCCTGGCTTTGACATGAATAATATTAATCTATTTACTTCGTCGATGCTTCAAGCACGAAAATCGATATTCTGATTGTTAATTAGTGAATTTTTGTTGAGGGTAAAGGAGGGGATTTCTCTTTCGTGCGGTGTTATTAATCCAGACTAATTTTCTCAAATTTTTACAAGTTACAGAAAATATTCTCCATTCCAGCCTTTAATTTGTTAGAGGGAGAGTGGTGTGCGTCCGGTCACGATTTACGAGAAATTGGCGATTTGTTATATATAATAAATGTTAGATTGGCGATTTGTTATATAGAAAAAAAAGCTAAGGGTAGACACTACCAAGTGGATGAAAACATCAGTGTCATAGAAAGACTAATGAAGATTTGTCGCTTATTCTGGAGTTACTATTATAAATGATGCATTGTGCGATTTGCTGTTAGCTTTTACCACACTTTGGTTGGTTGGTTGGTTAGAGGATCTACTTGGGAGTCAAAGCATGCTGTTTTTGGTGAAAGAGGTCAGTTTAATGAGGGCCATTAAAAACGGTCGATGGAAGTGCACTTTGGCATCATTTCTTTGCAACAATTGGTTTACGCGTAAGGTGTATTTCTCATTCATTACACAAACCATTAGGTGCTCTTTGAAAAATATTCCTATGTACCATGTAACGTTTTCCCCTTTACCCATAATGTATCTCGAGTAATGGTTGAATTGGTCTTCTCGTATATGTTGTTTTAATAGTGAATGACATAAAATAAAGCATACAGCATTTTTAAAAAATACGCATTATTTACCAATATTTTGACAATTGAGTTGCCAGTAAACCGAAATGGATAATTTTCATATTGAAAACTGAGTGTTTAAAAATGTTTGCATTGTTTTTTAAAGTTAATCTACTGTTAATGATGTTTTAAAAACGAATATATGTAGTTATAAAATTGAAAGAAATGTAATAAATGAATATGGCTAATTGATTTTTACAACTATTGCAGAAAAAAATTGCTAATTCGGTGTAAAAAAATAGCATATAATATTTCTTGGTGTAAAAAAATAGGATATAATATTTCGGTGTAAAAAAAAATAGGAAATATTTCGGGGTATAAAATAAGATATAATATTCCGAGTATAAAATAAGATATAATATTTCGTAGTATAAAATAAGATATAATATTCAGAGTATAAAATAAGATATAATATTTTGGAGTATAAAATATGATATAATATTTTGGAGTAAAAATATTAAAATACTTCACACGTGGTAATTTATAGCCTACTTAGTTTTCTGTCAGAATGAGAAAAAAACTGTAGACAGAAAACTTCTATTTCATTTCAACAATTCTCTTAAGTTATAAATACAGACCCATGGGGGTGGATATACCCAAAAATACTCAAACGATTCCCTGCAATGTTCCATAATTCGACAGCACCCATCTTTCTCTTGACGACAATCATCGACTCAACCATCAAAGAAACTATCAAGTGGCGGAACTCGTCTCGAAGGCGGGCAGTGGCGTGCAATCTTCCAGTCAAAAACAGTGTCATCCATTGTCTGGAAGCTAAGCCTACATTTACACCTAGTATATTCGATTACAATTCCCCACAATCTGAATGGGAATGTTTAATAGCCACCGACCAATGGTGTCTGCGTGAGAGTCCGCCGAATGATTCGACGAAAGGCAATAATTTATCCCATTTCTCTCATCACAGGAAGGAAAAAAAAAAAACGAATCAAAGCGAATCTCGCCCATAAATTTCAAGGCTATTGTTTCGGGAAATAATGGTAGGCGGACTGGAAACACGAGATAGGAGGAGGGCCAGGGACACGGAAATAGCGGTCCACAGGTGTCTAATCACACCTCTGGACACCCGGGAAAGAAAAGAATGGATTTTCTTCTACGCTAAGGGTGCTGCTGTTTTGTGTTTTAAGTTGATATGGATGCTGATGAAATGATAAAAATGCAATATTCGCACGAATAGCAGCTGTAGTTACGCTCCAGTCATTTTATATTTGCTGAGAACGAAAAATAGGAAATCTAAATGCATATTGCTTGTTTCTTTGTGGATTATATGCTTTAGAATGATTTCATTTTTTTTTTTTTCAAAATTTATGCAACGAAATGTAAAAAAAAAAAAAAAAAAAAAAAAAAAAAAAAAAAAAAACTTTACCCTCAGTATCAAAAAAAAGTACCCTTAACTGATATGTTCTTTTTAATGATTAGAGGACATTTTTGTGCCAATATAGCTTAAAACGTTAGATTATTATAATACATTTATTGGAGGAACAAAAAACATCGTAAGATATTTTGAATAACTGATTGAGTTTTTTCCCCTTCTGAACAGATTCTATGTAATTTTACTAAAAATGGATTTTAATGGAATAGTACACTATATTGGGCCATCTACCCAACTCGCCAATCGACTCGACACCACTCGGCCATCTGCCTATATTGGGGCCTGATGGCTCTCGTATCTTCGGTCTTCGATCTTACTCTCGTATCTTCGTCTGACCACGAAAATGTTATTCCGCCACGTTATCTCTGGCTGTGTTTATAGCTGATCGTAAATTGGGGTCCGAAAGAATTCCTTTGATATAAGGAAAAATCGACTGTGGTCGTAGTGCTGTCGAGACACACAGATTTTCTTGTAGGGTTCTATCAAAAAGATTTTTTCAATGGATTCCAGAATGGGACTCACTCCCGTCTGGATGCGGTTTTAAAATTATTGAAGATCTTAAGTTTACAGCACTAACTGATAAATAGCGAATTTATTGTCTGTAGCTCTTTTCAATACTTTAAAATGGCAATTCGTGCTAATAGAAGTGACACATCACTTTTTGTACAGCATAACTTAAAAATTAAAGAAAACTTTTGTAGTTGAAAATCAGGTAGCTTATCAACAACTAACGTAACTTCAATTCACCAAAAGATTTCCGATTACTTTTCATTCTGTTATTAATCTTCAGTTTACGAACGCCCTCTTCCGAACGCGACATATAATACACTCTTTTCTTCACCACGCTTCGTGCATATTTTTATGTGCAAGAACTAATCTGCATGGAAGGACATTTTCGGCAAAACAATTCTTATGTATGAATGTAACCACACAATACATTAACGGCTAGCACATATCCGGCAGGTTGTGGTACTTCCTTCTCAAGAAAACTCGGTTACCGCTTTCTGGAATAAGAAGGGCGGAGGATATGTTTAATAAATACGGATTTTCAGCAGAAGCCCCCTGCCCCCTCTAAGTTTCCGTCTTCATGACTTTCACGTTCATACATGCACGCGCGCGCGTGTCACGAAAGCGTTCGTGCGTTCTTGTGACATCTCAATTTTCCACGACGTACGAGAAAAAAAAAAAAAAAATTCAGAAGGCAAGACGAGGGTGCACGAGGAAAGGGCGAGCACCTAAAAATTACGTGACCGGGTTTGCAAGGTGGAGACCTCTCTCTCGTCTTCTCACCCTTCGGAATAAATTGCATTCAAGCTCACACTTGCTTCAATCCCCCTCCCCCTGTCAACCCCTGGCATTGATTGGTTTTCAGGTGTCGTGGGGATATACTTTTTTTTCTGACCGCCCCCCCCCCCTTCTCCCATCGGCGTCCTTCCTTTGAGGGTGTGTGGTAATTTAGAGTGTAGTAGCAGCAAGTGTTGCAGCCACGAACGAATTAAAAACAATTTTGCAAAGTTAAAACGGTTTTTAGTGTGACTCAGCGAGTCTAATCACAGTCGTACATCTTGCCAGAACACGGTCTGGGGTCTCATTGGGACTGTAATTACAGTGTGTGTCGGTCATCTGCGAGTGGTGGGCAACTTACTTGGGTGCTCATTTAACATGAATTTATTCACGGAAGATGATTTAAATAATATATATAAAAAAAAAAGCTATACCAAAATGAGCCTTTTTAACTCCTCGAAATCTTATGATTACGTACTTATTCCAAGCAGTTTCCCAATGATCTTTCAATGAAAAGTCTTAAAATCTACTGGTATCACAATATTCAAAGCTTTCTTTAACATTTTTCAAGAAAGTAAACACTTTGTTATCTGTACTAAATTAATTAAACCACAATAAAAAGCACTGAATTTAAAAGGAATTTTATTCAGTTTAGTTGTTGAGACGTGTTAAACAACCATTAACCTCAACTGCAATGCAGCAGATGATGAAACTGCTGCAAATATTAAAGAATCAAGACCAACTTATTTACAACAAATATCAAAGAAAAAGGTCAACAAATTAGAAGCCTATTTTGTCCGATTGACCAACGAAAAGCTTGATGTATTTATTTACTCTGTTTAAATTCCATTCTTCTTGATTTTGAAAAGTTATCTTCAGCCAATATGAAATAATTTTATTTAATCAACAGAAATAGTGCAGAGCGTCAGGCTTAATCTTCAGTGTGGACATCGTTAGAGAATGCTACAATAATTTTCAATTTATTATATTTTATTAAGTATTTTGGTGTGAATAAACCTTTATTATTCTTGAGTCAATAGCTTTTTTAATAACATCTAGCCTTTTGCTATTGATAAAGTGTTTTAAGTTAGATATATATCAGATGTATTAATTACAAAATTCGTACAAGGTAACAAAGATAATTTAAATTTAAATAAAAAAAAAAAAATCAACATGATCGAAATTCATAACAAAAAAAAATCAACTTGATCGAAATTCAATCATGATCGAAATTCATAAAAAGATCAAATGATCGTCAAAAAAAAAAAAATCAACATGATCGAAATTCATAAAAAAAAAAATCGAAATTCACCAAAATCAACATGATCGAAATTCATAAAAAAAAAAAACATGATCGAAATTCATAAAAAAAATCAACATGATCGAAATTCATAAAAAAATCAACATGATCGAAATTCATAAAAAAAAAAAAAATAAAAAAAAAAAAAAATGATCGAAATTCATAGAAAAATTAAATTTTTTACTTACTTGCGACAAGAAACCACTCTTTCTCCCTAAAATAAAAGAAAAAAAGTTGTTAGGACATGAAGCATAACACTTTATGTAAAAATTTTAAATAAATAAGAAATTATTAGAATAAATAATAAATAGAATATAACAATAATTAAGCGTTGTTAATTAATTACATGACAATCCACTATTATTTGTATTGTTTCCTTTTCAAAACTGCATTTTATGATTTCATTCTATTTTTAAATAGTTGGAAAGCAATTTCAATAAAAAGGTAAACATTATAGCAATACATTCTATCATCCCAACTGTGCACTGAAAGAAATTTTAGACAATAAACAGAAATTTTGATAATCACAAATAAATTACAACACGATACAAGGGAAGTAAATACGATTACGAAAAATACACAAAACTCGCAATTATTTCCGTACAATGAAGATTGCAAATAATCTGATACCCGTATCAGAAATCTATACAAGAATCTCCTACCATTTTTCCCCGATTCATTTGAAGCAAGGATATTCTAAATCATCAAATGATCTTCAGTATCGATTCTCATTATTTAATCGGAATCGATCCTCGATTGATTAAGCATTGCCATTTATTCCTTTGTGATGGTAGTAGCAGATATCCTCACGCAAAGACCATTTTACCGAATATTTTCCATCGTCACTAAATTGAACCCTATCCACATTTATCAAAGTAATGGATTTTTTGAATAATAATAATAAAAAAAAAAAATCAGAAACGTGAGGAATTAATATAAAAGGATATGATAAGCTGTCCCTGAAATATTTACAACATCAGATGATCAATTTTAGGCTTCGTTTCTCAACAAAAAGCTCTAGAATACGAAATGTTTTTTTTTTTTAGAATTGGCACAAAATCAACAATGGAGAATTCTTCTTCTGCGTTGTACTAATAAGTTCGGATGATGAATTGACATTATTTCTGCTGAATCGCCAACTAGTTCTTGTATGCAAAATGAATGCAAATAACAAAAGAAGAACAAACAACAGCCGAAGAAGTTCCACAATATGATGATAGATTAGGCAGTCAGATTTATATATTCTAGAATTCCATCTGATATTCTATTAATTATTGCTTTCGCATATTTCTAAGAGTTGAACTTTTCCAGTTCAAATGCATCCTCTTATAAAAATTATTTAATTTCTAATACAAGAAAATTGAAAAAGAATTACTTTTTGCATAAAAACAACCTCTCTTTATTATGAAATGATACAAAGCCTTTTTAAATTCAGGTTTTTTAAATACCATAAAATAGCCTATATATTCTTATAAAAAATTTGATTAATATTAAAAAAATTTATAAGTTATTCTAAATAGTATGTTTTGAGCAATTTTCTTTTAAACTTCATTTTATGCTAGAACGATTTTGCTAGATATTTTAATGATTTGTTAAATATTTTTATTTATATCCTTAAATGTTAATCAATGACTAAGCATATTTGAAGTATTTCATGATAATAGTAGCAATTATTTTCATAAATACACTGGGCAGTGATACTTCTTAATAATAATATTATTTTCTTAAAATGAAAAGCAGACATAAATATAATTTAAGAAGTAAAATATTAAAAATACAACTATTGATCAATAAAAAGGAAACAATTAAAAATTAAAAATTAAAAATTTAAAAATTATAAATTCGGCGCAAATAGGAGTCACACAACGTCTGAACTAATTAGTTAAACACTTGATGTTGGGCATCTCTGAAACGCTTGACACGTCACGTGACTCGGAGTGAGCCAATTGATGACTAGCACTTACAATTGCTTACTTCAAAAATTTGTATTTATTTCGAATTCGTTCGTATTTCTTTTGCGCGGCCGAATCTATTTTATGACATCAAATACATAAACGTATTCTCATTTAAACAACTGAAAATATAGAAAAAAACAAACAAACTATTATTTATTTTATACATAAGAAAAATAAATATTAGATATGTTTATTTTTTTAAAGGTGGAAAATAAAATGATACAAAAGATAATAAAGTGTTTATTAGATGTATGTTATATTCAATACCGTTGATGGAATACCGTTGGATAAAGTATATTACAAAACTTAGACAGTTTTTTAGCCGTTGGAGAAAAACACAACACTAATGAATTTTATCAAGAAATCAAAATAGAAAACACAGATTTACTATTTTTCCAACAAACCTATATCAGATAAACTTCTGAATTAAATAATTAAATAAAATTAATAAAACAGTCACAATTAATAATTAAAATTTCATAATGAATTCACGAAAATTCAAATAATATGTAAACTTGATAGTAAAAATAATGTTGAAAAATGATTGTAATTAAAATATTGCAATCAAGTTGGCAATCATTATTTTTATGAAGAAGATATTTAAATAAATTCAATGAAATATATTG
This sequence comes from Caerostris extrusa, assembly GCA_021605095.1. Lineage (NCBI taxonomy): Eukaryota > Metazoa > Arthropoda > Arachnida > Araneae > Araneidae > Caerostris > Caerostris extrusa. Next base: position 58,404 of record BPLR01006811.1, read on the forward strand.
CCAAACATAGTGAGAATTTTGGTTTAATAAAGTTCTTTGCTTTTGTATAATTTATTACTTCTACAAAAAAGTGAAATGTGTAATTTAAAACTATTTATCTTATAATAATAAACCATTAAAGCAAGAATTAATGACCGTTTTAGGTTCAAGTTTATTATATTAATATAATGATTTATATTCAACTGAATTCGTAAAGTAAACCAAAGTTGCTTTCTACCTATTCATGTTTTGGCGAGCGTTGACGCTTCTTAAGTAGACAATCAACATCGCCATCTAGTAGGAATAATTGGAACTTCACTTTTAAAGATGCATGCTAGGGACTCTGTTCATGACTAGTACAATATATTTAGATCTGATAAATTTAGTTTAGGGATTATAAAATTCCTGCAAACAGTATTTGTAGATTTTTCTGGAAATTAGAATTAAAAAAAAAAATATTAATTTAAAATATTGTAAAGTGCTACTGAGATTTTTAAAAGTCTTGAAATTCGTAAATAGTAAGATTTATACTATTTGCATTGAAACTAGTAAGATTTATACTATTTGCATTGAAACTAGTAAGATTTATACTATTTGCATTGAAACTAGTAAGATTTATACTACTTACATTGAAACTACTAAGATTGATACTACTTGCATTGAAACTAGTAAGATTTATACTATTATAACATGGAAATGATGTTTCCTCGTCGTCTCTTGCACTATTCAAGTTTCCTTAGATGGTCATCTTAAGTTTTTCACTTCATGGAGATATTTTATACTTACGGGGATGGTTTAACCCAGTGCCTTCTTTACCAATTTGGCATTTTGAAAATATTCTGGGGCCGTTCAAATTTAGAACCCTTTTTAATGGATTTATAGACATAAAATTTTATAAAGACATATGGGTTCTACAATAAACATGCATCTGTTTGGAATATAAATCGTTTTTTAATTATGTACATTAGTAATAACTACTCTCAACTTATTGAAAGATATCATCTTATTGCTGTTAAGATAGCACTGGGCCTAGACCGTTAGCATTAGTTACAAACATAATGCATATTGATTTGTAATTCTGGATATCTAATATCTTAAATCATAAAGCAAACAAATCAAATAATTACAAATGCCAAAAGTTGAAAACAAGCACTATTCAAGCTTCCTTAGATGGTCATCTTACAGTTTTTCATTTTGCTGGGATATTGTAGACTCACGGGGCTGGTTTAACCCAGTACCGTCCCTACCAATTTGACATTTTGAAATATTCTGGGACCACTTCAAATTCATTTTTAATGAATTTATACACATAAAATTTTATATCGACATGCTGGTTCTACAATAATCATGCATCTGTTTGGAATATAAATCGTTTTTTATTATGTATATTAGTAATAATTCTTCAATTTATTGAAAGATCTCATGTAATTGCTGTTAAGATAGGCCCAGGTGCAGACCGTTAGCATTAGTTACAAACATAATGCATACTGATCTGTCTTTCTCGGATATCTAACATCTTATATCACAAAACAAACAAATCAAATAATTACAAATGCCAAAAGTTGAATACAAATACTAATAAAAAATGCATACGATCACAACAATGTATCTTTATGGCCAGCAAAGGTAGAATACTAACAGAACCCATAAACTTTCATCAAAAACTTCTCGATGGCAAAACTCCATCAAAAGATAATTTCATCCAAAAGAAACCCCCTCCAGGCAGAGTATAGTGATTAATAGACTTAATTTATATCAACACAATGCCCCCACCTTCCACTCAATCTGCGGAGACCGGGGATCTTTAACAGATAAATGGATTTGTTCAGGTGAAGACAAAAAAGTAAATTACTATCAATTCGCGTGGCGCTCTCTCTTCCACTGCCTTATCGTTAGCGAGGATTATAAATAAAAATGGGGTAGTGAGAATTTTTTTTTTTTTTCTTTTAGGAACCATGGATCTCTAGCGCAGTATTTCAAAAGTCCGGATCTGCCCCAACACACGCCTTCCGGTAGGCTATAAATTCCTTAAAACCTCGCCCCCCTAACTTTGATTTGGGTGTGGCGTTCGGATAAAAGAAACCCTAATTGTATTTCAGTGTTGGCACAAAATTAAGGCTTCCAACGAGGGAGAGTGTTGGGCAATAGTTAGGTAGGATGTTCTAATAGAGTAGGTGACGGAATTTTGTTGTTATGTATCCTTGATAATTTTGTGATTGTTAGTAATAAAATAGAAATGATTACTAATTAGGAGTTGTAATGGAATTTGTGAAAAACAAAAGTAACAAAATTTTAAAATGTAATAAAAAGTTTATTTTTAACATGAAAATCAATAATTAATTGTTAAATAATTTGATTAATAGTTAAATAATTTGATTTAAAAATAATTAAATTTTGCAAGTTTATTTACATTATTAATTTGTTCTTGTAATTTGGGGGCCATCTACATATGCATACAACAACCAGCATGCCCGACTCGTGGTTCAGTGGTAACATACTCCGATGGAGAGCATTAGAGTTGAGGTTCAATCCGCTGGCGGCATTGTTGTACATACTGCTTCAAAAGCGAGGAAACTCGATCGCGTTTGTGATGTTCAGCATCTTGCTTTATTAGTAGGTCTATCTGGTGAGAGTTTTCAGGGTTTTATCCAATACGATACGAAAATGCGGCGCAGTCCCCCCCTAAAAGCCAAGTCAGAGTTCTACACACGGGTGCTCCATCACAACAGAAGCTGTCTCCTTTCACTCCTTCCTTCACACGGGTTCTTGGACTCGATCTAGAAGTTGCTGTCTACCAATTGAAGTGGGATACGATACGGGGAAAAAAAACCCAGCGAATCAATACATGATGGTGACAGGATATTGCCATTTCTGAAAGGATTTTTAAGGGTAACTGTCCAGCATTTTCCCTAAAATTTCTCTAACTATCAATATGAAACGCTTGCACATATTGATGCAAATGCAGCAAATTCTCGTCGTTTCGCCCTGCTCGGTAACTATACGCGTTATCATTGGGCCATAATTCTGTATCACAGGAAAAATTATTTTTGAAGAAATATAATAATAAATTACATTACTTTATTTTTTAAAAGATTCTCTACCAAAATTACAATTAATCGCCTTGTGCAGTATATCAATTTGCTCTTTCATTCTTCATTGGCGCAACAACCCCATGGTGGGACAAAGCCGTCTGCTTACTGGCAAATGTCGAGACAGGAGAGTTTTTTCTTTTTAAGGGGTAGGTTTGTCAACCCCACGAACTACGCTGCACAATTATATTAAACCGGGACCTACGGTTTAAAGTGGATTCTGAACTACTATACACATCCAAAACACCGCCGGAAACTCTAACCCTCTGTGGCACCGAGTGCCATATCGCTAATCAATTTGCCATCTGGTCAAAATTTGCTCTTTATAGAAATAAATGTCAAACCGTTCCATATTATCAACTTTATCACGTGAAGCTCTTTATTTCGATTAGCATTAAAAGCATTGTAAAGACGCTTTAAATACACGCGATAAGTATAGTATTAAGACGAATATATCTCATATTATATACCTCATAGATACTATTTTTTCATAGCATAACAGTTCAAGTAAAAAATAAAAAATAAACAAGAACAAAAGTATAATAATATGAAAACAAATTTAAAACACAAATTCGAATTGGTTTAATTTGCAACAATCAAACTTTTTAACTTTATCTATGTGAAACAAATTTCTCAAAATTTATATTTAAAAGATTTATGCGAAATAATTATGAAAAAAAAAATGGTCGATTCATAAGACACTTAAAAATGAAACAAATTTTGGCTAATAAAATTCATTAAATTATATTTGTAACTAAAGGGAAAGGGAGTTTTTTTTTTTTTATATATTTTTTTATTCACATCCAAAATCAGATGCCGCTTACAGACTCATAACATTCTTTCTCTCGCCTGCTCTACGCGAAATTTATAACATCCTCTCAAGAAAAAAAAAGTCTCAAGTGCAACTAAAATAAGAATTTATTACTCTGTGCAAATGATGCTCGTACAAGAGAGCTCATGCTTGAGGCTTCTTTTAAAATTAGATATTTGGCTCAGAAGCATAACACTCGTAGTTTACGTTATAAGACATTCTCAAAATATCAAGATTTATGGGAAACCAACTCTTTCTTTAATGATCCTTAAAATGCTGATTCACTGCAGCAAACATATTTCACATGGAGAAAAATCACCAGGGGAAAATTTCATAACACCTGCATCATAAATATATAACTCGTTCTAATTTACACACAGAAAAAAGATGCTGTTGATACTATATTAAAAATTAATTTAAAGCAAACAGTTAAAAAATTAAGTTTGAATATATTCTTCAACGACATATTTCATTAACAAAGAGAAACTTTTCGGAAATCTATTAAAAAACAGCTCAGAAGTTGTGACAGTTAATTTTTCTGTGCTTGATCTTTTTTTATATATAATATTTATCTTAACACAAGAATCTTTTTTTTTTTTTTTTTTTCATGTATATTACAGATAAGTTTTATGCTATTTTATGAGGGTGTTATTTTTAAATGTTGATGTTTTAATATTATTTAAAAAAAAAAAACATTTATGGGCGTCTGTAATCACAATATCTGAATTTATTCTTGTATTAAAAAAACTAAATAAGGTTTACTTATTACCCTTATATTTTATTTATTTAAAAATATAAATAAGGCTCCCTTATTTCACTAATTAAAAAATTTTTTATTTATTTTATTTTATTTATTTAAAAAACGTTTACTAATTTAAAAAATAAATGTTTATTTATTTTATTTTATTTAAAAATAAACGAGGTTTACTTATTTTATTTATTTACAAATAAATAAATAAGGTTTTTTATTTTATTTTACTTATTTAAAAATAAATAAGGTTTACTTATTTATTTAATTTTTTAAATACAGACAGATATTTAGATATTATGATTATATTATTCAGATATGATGATTACATAAGACCATGAATGCTTTTTTTTTAATAACGTTAAAAAACATGAACATAAATAAAAATAGTCTAAAACTTATCTGTAATATACATGAAAGAAAAAAATTTCATCTGTTAAAAAAATATTATATATATTCCGAAAAAAAGAAGTTCAAGCATAGAAAAATTGGAACATTAGCTTCACAACTTTTGCGCTGATTTTTAATATATTTTCCAAAAGGTTTCTTTTTGTTAATGAATATCAATAAAGAGAAACTTTTGCACATAATATAATAATAATAATAATAACAGATATGCGATATTTATCGAAAATCTTTGAAATAGCTCAGTTAAAGAAAAGCTAATTTTCTATAAATCGAAAATTTTACAAATCTATTTATTTATTTAATTAAAATACGGTATGATTCATTCCTCAGCATATACGAAGCAAAAAAAAATCCAATTTAGGACGAATTTCAATCCTAAATGGAAAACAAACGCATTGCCACAAGATCATAATATTTATTACAAACTCCACTTTAAACATTCCTCTGAGATCAATATGCTGCTGTAATCTGAAAAATTGCTTTTGAAATCCCCGATATTACTTTTTCCCAGCAAGAAAACGCCAAGTAATTCTATACGAAAGCCACATGGAAAAGCGTGGGACTATTTTCTAATTTACGACGAAGCTTATGCGTGTAATTTCCCAATTAAATTTGCCAGGGGGAACACACACACGCACAAAGGTAGAAAACCATCACCTCCTGGCATTCTTCTCCAACGTTAATATACTCCGACTGAAATTTGATTAATGGCCTTAATTTCTACCATGCCTGTTCAACTCTTCTTGTTTGTAGAACTCGATATGTTTCGATAGATAATACATCCAACGTCAGGCACAAGACAAAAAGGCAAATTACAAGCAACATTAAGCAGAGGCTAGGAGGTCTACAGCTCTATCTTGTTATCGTTGTCGGGTCTTATAAATAAGGCCGGCCAAAAGATTCGTTTCGATTATTTTTTTCTTCTTTTTTTGTGGGGGTACCCTGTTCTTCTTTCTTATTTATTCGGGGGAACGCCAAGTAAAAATCTTTTGAATTAAGTTGGCCGTCGGGAGTTTGAGAGAGAATTGTTCTTCTTATCTACCAGCGAAGTTTCTTTTCTTTTAGTACTTCATTTTTTTTCCTTCCTTTTCTTTTCTTTTTTGGCGAGAGTAGGGAGAGAGAGAAGGATCGAGGGAGGAGTGAAGAGGAAGGTTTTGGGCAATCTGCTCCGAGTTTTTTCTGTTTTTAATTTTTTGTTTCTTTTCTTAGCTCGGACCGACTCCTGGAGGATCAAGGTTTGTAATTTGGTGACCAATTAGGTGATATGGAATCGAGTGCAGCGAGATTGAGGAGTGAGTGGCTGAAGAAAATTCAACTTGCAGCTGGATTGAAAAGCACAATCAATTTTTTTCTTCCCTTCGCGCTTTTTGGTCTTGCCTTTTTTCTTTTTGTCTTTTTCTTTTTCTTTTAAGGGACACTGAAGAGAAGAAGTTTCGCCTGGAGTTCATTTTATTTGCCAGTGGACATAAAACATTCACTTAGAGTGTCTGTGTAATCGAGTGACTCGGAGGAGTTTCAGAAGTAATTGCTCTCTCTCTCTCTTTCAGACATGCAAGTTGTGTACAGGCAGTGCTGCTTGAGTTTTAAGTAGTGTGCTTTGTAAGAAAAAGTGAAAGGAATCATCTTTAAATTTTCTACTTCTTCAGAATAAAAATATTATTTTTTAATATGTTCTAACGCGCAATTAACAGAATTTCTGTTGGGGCCTGAATGGCTGAGTGTCTAGCGCTCTGGCACTCGGTGCCACATGTTTCGAGTTCGAGTCCCTGTTTGTTTGTAGTCGTTCGGAATCTTGTTTTAAACTGTAGGTTCCCGGTCTGATATGAGTGTAGAGCGTTGTTTTGAGGTTTGGTCAATCTTCAGCCCTCGTATTCCTCGCTAAAAAGTGAGGCTGCATATTACCCCTTACCCATGGACGTCGTCAGCGACGGGTCCTTTGTATCTGGTGTAGGTATTTTTGCACTAGGGGGTTAGTAACAGAGAATTTTAAGATTTGTGCCTTTTTTTTGAACAAATTTTTACAAAATTGGAGATCAACTTTCTCATATATGGTTATACAAGTAATTTTTCCAGGATATTAAATAAAAATGTTTTTTTAATCTAACAGATATAGGAGCCTGATGGCCGAGTGACTAGCGCTCCGGCTCTCGGTGCTAAGGGAGTTCGAGTACTGGCGGTGCCATGGATGTTTGTAGTGGTTCTGAATCCACTTTAAAACGTAGGTCCCTGTCTAATATGACCGTAGAGCGTTGGGCGTAAGGGTGACAACCCTACCCCGTAAAAAGAAAACATCTCCTATCTTGAAATCTTCCAGACAGCCTTGGTCCACCATGGGGCTGTTGTGCTAATGAAGAAGAAGAATAGATATTGGATATTAGTCTTGTGAAAACATGTATAATCTAATATACAATGACAGTTGGCAATGAAAGCAAATCTTGAAAGTGTCTTTGTCTATGTCAGATGGGCGCAATAAATCTGTAGCTAAGATTGCCCTTCCGTTAGGTTCGAAGGTGAAGAGAAGAGATTTCCCCAGGGGTTTGGGAGTGGCAGTTCAAAATTAAAGTGGAGAAATGTAAATGCAGTGTAGCAGGCATTTCATAATACTCCCTGATTAAGGATGAATTTGCTATATATATGCCACTATAATGTCAAATGATGTTTAAGTGCCCAATATTGAAAAACAACAACAATTTACTATTCAAATCCACGAGGTTTGTTAATATAAATGAATGACACATGCTATACAAAATATCGACACTTCAACAGAACTTTTATACTGTATTTAAATCTTAGACTCTATAATGACATCTAAGGAGTAACGTGTTATTTATTTATTTATTTATTATATATAATTTAAAGATACAATGAAATGAAAAAAAAAATTCAAAAACTGTAGAACTAATTTAATTTAAACTAATGGTTTTTAAAATCTAATTTAGCAATTAATATAAAAGCAAAATTAAAATAGCTTGCATTGGAAAAAGTTACAGTCTCACTATATTAAGAATACATTTTATTAATAAATAACACTCGACTAGAAAGTATCTCTCTCTCTCTCTTCCTTTTTAGAATACGAACTTTCGTAGAAATAAAAGAAAAGATTCCGGTAAAAAAAAAAAAAGTGTGGAAATGCGGAGAAAACCGTGCAATTTTCACAAAGGGGGAAATAAAGAAAAAGTAAAAAAACAAGCTTTTCAAATGAAAATTCTTTTCAACGCATTTGCAAAAAAGGTAGGATGGCAAGACGGAAAGAAAAAAAAAATCTCTACTCCCCATCCACCTACAACCTCCAGTCCATAGTGCAAAGCATAACGTGAATACACAAATATTGCATCGCTACAGCCCTCCCTCCGTGCTGACGGCAATTGGTCATACACAGAAGCATTCCTGCAACTCAACTCAACAATATAAGGAGGTTGTTTACAGAAATGTTATTCAAACACATATGGCAACGCAAGCGGAAAGAATGAAGACTTCGCAGAAAAAAAAAAAAAAAAAAAAAAAAAAAAGTTCATATTTTTTAAGAATAAATTCCGCACACTCTACAAGCACTTTGAAAAATGTATACATGTATTTTCACAAAAAAGGAAAAAGCAAGAAATGGATGAAATAAAATACACGCGCTGAAGTCTTGAGATGAAATAAAAAGAATAAAGTAAAATAAAATTCCATGTCATATATATTTAGGTGGGAAGGGGGTGAACGGTCCGAGCCCGTTGCTTCTTTTCTGTGAAGAACTGATCCATAAAATCTCTTTAAAAAAAAATAAAATAAATAAACGGAAAGGGAAAATTTTCTTCCTTGGGTCCTTTACATGGGGTAGCATGGAGTAACTGAAATTATTGATTGTGCCTTTATCAAGAAAAATAGGGAAGGAATTTTTGGAACCGATACGAATGCATGAATATATATTTTCCCTCTGTGAATGTTAGCGGCATTTATCAGAGGGAAAAAGAACACGCGATTTTTGTTTGCCTCTATCGGCACGAGCAGGAATTTGATATGTAAACAGAAAAAGAACTCTCGTTATTTTCGGGAGCCTTCATTTTCGAATGTTTGATCTTTTCCCTCATGAAAGAAACTTCACTCTCGCACAGAAAAGATATAATTGGGAATGTTTTTGCACGACAGGAAATCTTAAAGAAAGTGGGGAAGTAATTATTTACAAAAATATTTTGATAGGGATGGATAGTATTTGAATTTATTCAAAGTATCGATTTTATTGTATTATTTTCTATGGATGATGAGTTTTTAATCTAATGCCCGTCACCACCCATGACTAATATGTAGCATATTCAACGTTATCCAGGACGATTAGGAAGGGAAAGGACTGCTACATTATACCCAAAAGTAGTAAAGGGAAAAATAATAATTTTATGTTGACATTTATAGTTCATATAATGAGAACCAGGTGGATCCTCTACCGTCCAGCAGTGTTACCAAAATCGCATATATCCGTCAACCACATTAAATAATCCGGTTAAACTAATCAAAGTTCAGATAAGAATAAAAACTCATAGCTACTTCCTGCTGTATGATGGCCAATTAGCTAGCGCTCTGACCTTTGGTACCACAGGATTCAGAATAAAATATAAGAATCATGGCGGTGGCATAGACGTTTGTTATTGATTCGAAATCCCTATTAAACTGCAGGTCTCGGTCTAATTAGCCCAAAGTGTGCACAAAATGACCGTAAAGAAACAAACCAAAACCATAGCTACTTCCTCCGAAGAGCCGTGATACGAGTATTGACTAACCAAACCATGGTGGGGTTTGTATTGAATGATAGCCCATTTAACATTTAATTAAGAATAATACAGTTCTCAATCACAATTTGTAAGTAAACATTCGCTTAAAAGAGCACCTAACACCAGCGTTGCAATTTTAACTCGGAAAAAACAAGCCTCCTTCCTTCAAGCCTCAAATCTAAAGCCACGTATACACTTGAAAGCATAAGTTTTGAGTCCCGCAGACAAATGTTTATACAGATTTGAACGGAAAATGCCACCCATGAGAACATGTTTGCCAACTTTCGAAGGTCGCTCGACAAGGAGTCGGCTTTTGGTCATTGACCAAAGCATTTATGACATTCCGAAAGTAAACTGGATGTTCGCTCAAACTAATTTTTACATTCATGTAAAAAGGAAAACATTTTAATATTAGAAAGGATAAATATTGGAAACTCCTCAAAATTAGAAGTAACGACTGCAAACTAATTAACATGACACATCAATAAGTATTGGTGAGTATAAAAACCAGCACATCTGCTGTTAGAAAAATCCAAAAATTTCTCTTCACTTTGGATCTTAAAAATTTAATGTGAAGCTACTAAATGTTGAAGCTCATTACAGAATCAGTGAAGGGTCTGATTAAAAGATGCCCCAAGGACATCGATCTTGAACGGTTATCCACTATAAATTATGAAGCATTGTAAAAATCTCAGTGAGGGATTATCGAGGGAGTAACAGGCTCTTAATTTTACCATAGAACAGAATAATGAAGCGATATTTAAATAGTGGACTTACTAGCTTTCCATAATCACCATTTATTTTTTTTAAACTAAGAGATAAAAGTAATATCGATGAAAAACAGTGGTTTTGTGCCAGTTTTTGATCTAAATTGCAGCTAATTATAATCAAAATTTCAACAAAAAAAAATTATATCGAATGATTTAAATTAAGAATGAGTACCTAACAAAGATAAATTGCTGAACCTTACTATTTACTTTTAATACGGAAAATATCAAGTTTATGATTTTTTATTCTCTAATACTTCAGAAAAAAAGCACATTTTCAACGACTTAAAAACTAATAAGAAAGAAATAAAATAGAGGGTAGATAATTAATTTCAAGTTTGACAATTAACTTGTATTGTTTAATTAATCTTGACAATTAACTTGTATTGATTTTTGTTTGATTTTATGATTAGTTATTTATTTTTGCATGAGGATTTAGATAGAAAGGAATAGTGGAGAAACATCTGAAAATGAGAATTTTATTTGAAACGTAAATTTATTTGGCTTTCACAATAATTGAAATTATTATTTTTTATAACATTCTTTGTTAAGGAAATTGTCATTTTTTTAATCTCCTTTTTTGAAACTTTTGCATGAGATCCAATATTCCAGAACTCAAGCATAAACTTGGAGGGGAAGTAAGAAAATCAACAGGACTCAGAATCGTATAGAAAATCACGATCATTAATGGCTTTGATTGTGTGCAGTTCAAGATGCATACTTTCACCAAAGCTGAGTTTGCTGATATTCATTTTATGTATGACCTATTTAACTGGATTCACGCTTCGCTGTACGATTGTATCGGGAAACGCCAATTATGTTTGTCACCAATTATGGTTTCATCAAGCTGAAGTTTCGTCTCATTACAATCTATATATATATACGTGACTATTTAGAATCAAACTGTTAGAAATTGGTAGATTAAGCACGGTAGCCCAATTGTCGATTTCTTCGATCACTTGATTTATCTCTTATTGATCTATTCTATAGCGTAATTTCAAGAGTATTGCTTAGGAAATATCAAAAGATTCTGGCCCTTGCTGCTGTTAACAAATGCTGCTAATATTACTGCTACTGTATAGATGTCTGGCGTGCATCAACGATGATCAGCTAAATTTTGAATATTGCCTATAGTAACATCTTATGTTTGCACATATTGTAGTGTATTTGGGTATGGGGGGACGGGCATGAGTTATAAAGGCCTTTAAACTGCTTTTGTACCCTTACTATTTCTTGACCTCTCTATCTCTTGCAGAGTGGCAATTCCTTTCTGATCTTTATCTGTATCTGGACTCTCGTCCAAGTTTGTATGAGGTTTGTTGTTTGATTTGTCGCTTTATGGTCATTTTCTGCACACTTTGGGCTGTTTAGAAGGGGGCCTACAGTTTAACGTGAATTTTGAACCACTAACAAACATCCATCAGTTTGTATGAGGAGTTCCAAAACATGCTGCTTATTATACTGTACTTAAAGTCCAAATACATAGTCAAAAAGTATAATTTTCTTCAATGTGCTTGAAAAATGTATCCTGTTTAAGAAGAGTGGTCACAAATTTGAAAGAAATTGGTTCAAAAAATATTTATTGGGTTTTTAAGAGATTACAAGGTCGAAAAAATGTACATTTTAGAAAGATATTTCTTAAGAATATAATTCACATTAATTCAACTTTATTTTTAAAAAAAATATTGAGATAATTTAATTAAAACACATTTGATGCCTGTCATAATACTGGAAATAAACACATAATCTTTGAAAATAAAAAGATATAATGCATTATCATAATTTTTTTGACATGCATATACAGAAATATCGTTAATAAAATTTGATTCAAAAGCTATTTGGTTAATGGCTGGCCTAATGTTAGATGTTAACATCTTATTTTTTTTATTTACAGTTTTTATTTCATTTATTTTTATTTTTATTTTTAATTATTACATTTTGTCGCTAAAAACCTTGAATTTGGCAGATTTTAAAATTAATTACAGGTTATAAAAAGGAAAAAAATGATTGTATGCATTAAGGTAAAAAAATTTGCATGGTGGTGTTGAATAGTTAAGATAAGAAGAATGATATGAAGATAATAATGATTAATGAAGATAATAATATGAAGATTATTATCTTCATATTTTTATATAAAAATATTTAAAAATGTTATTGCATATTGTTATATAATGATTAAACTGTTAAAATGATCTTATCAGAATCAACTGTTAGAATAAAATTGCTTTTCGTTCAGTGTTTCTGTTTAATCTCCGTTTAGAGTACCTATCCCCATGGGAATTTAACATCAGGAAATTTAAAACCAGCCTGTAAACGTCCCAGCAATTGTTTGGTTGAAAAATCAGGAATCTCTAATTTTCTCCCATACATTTTATCTCTACTAAACATTCGATGGAGGGTCCATTACCTAAGCTTAACTTTTTTGTATGGAAAGGAACTATTTTAACATCCTGAAGAATTTGACTTGAAATACTCTTTTTTTCTCTCTCGAGTGTAGCCAGTGGAAATCTTAGAGAAGCCTCAAGTCCACTGGGCCATGGGTATACACATAAATCCAGCGAGGTAAAAATGAACACGGCACACACCCACACACTCTTTTTCTTTTTCACACACATGCGCACACATTGCATTCAGGTGGGCATATGTGTGTGTTGAGGGTGGTGTGCGATAGGCACAGAGAGAGAATGGTGGAAAGTTATTTGCTAAAAATAACCGCTCAGTTTTTTACTTTTCTTTTTCGCCCTCGCCTTTTTCTTTAAGGTTATGCAAGCCGAGCTTTAAGAAGTTTCTTTTCTTTTTATTTTTGGTCCAGCTAGGTCTTTGCATTTCTTCTCAATTCGGGTTAGAAAAAAATTTTTTTTTTCTTCTTACAATTTTTTTCTTCTGCTTTCACCTCAGTATTTGTTTCTTCCTCTTCTTCTTCTTTTCTTCTTCTTTTTGTTCTTTTATTTTTTATCATTTTCTCGGCTGCTTCCTTCTCTGTCTTTGCAGCATCATCAATCGACTTTTAGAAAACCTCTTTTCTATAGATTGCAGATAATGCATGGTAGCCTCGGTCTTCTGATCGGCCATTCATCAATGTCAACCAGGCTCCGCCCACCCCGAATAAGGTGCCCCTGCCGCAGTGGGGTAGAGGAAAAGAGAACATGGCGGCTGCACGCGCACACATGCATCCCCAATTCGAACAGTTTGTGTGTTTGCGATTTTCAATGCCTGCGACAAAGGATCACTTCACATTTAAAGAAGTAAAAGAAAATAAAAAAAAGAAAGGCAAGCCACTTATGCAAGGATAAATTTGTGTACGCTTTATTGAAAGACCATCCCCATTAGTTAGATGATTCTCGTATTCAATTAGGGTAATGCAGAGTGGCAGGTTGTTGCGGAATAAAAGAACGAGGAATGGAATACACTTTTCTAATGAAAAGAGGTTCACCTTGAGTGTAATCATTCAACCAGTGAGAATACTTGATGTAATTCACAGATACGTCTTGCACATTTATTAAGAATGGAAGAACTAAGCCTTGTTTTCTGCATCCAACTGTCATTAATTCTAGTTCAATGAAAAGCGCTCTGCATTACATTTATATGAAGACTATCTGTTTTTTTTTATCATTGTATTTCATTTTTAATTTCTTAAATTATTATAGTTATCTAGAAGCAAGAGATGTAATAATGCATTTTATGTAATTATTATACAGAAAGATTAGATTGATTTATGACATCTCAATCAAAAGTAATGCATAGATTTTTATTTATTTGCATAATTTGTCATTCAGTATTCGTAATTTTCAACAAATTTATGTAAGAAAATGTCTTGCATGAATGCATTTAAACAGAATTATATGCCATTCTCCTTATTTAATTTAGTTAAATAATAACGATCACCATATAGTGCACTCTTTCATCAAAGCAGTGTTCATAGTATGCATCACCGGGAACTGAATCCTTGTTCTCTACCACGCTGGTAAGAGTGCATCCGATTCGAATTTAGTAGAATGCAAAATTTCATCATCCAAGCTAATTAAAAAACAGATACTTTTTAGCCACACTTTTTGTATATCGGGCAATATTTACTGCAGGACATCAGCAGCGCCCTCTTTATACTGACTAAACTTCCTCATTAGCGGCCAAAAACTGGCCCTTGTGAGGTTGAATGTTATACTTTTTTTTATTGTATAGTTAACTTTTGATGTTTCTCCGTATGCAACTTAAAATATAATAAATAATTGTTACATAATTTCGACCCATCATAATTAACTCTATTTCTTCTTTCCTCAACTTTAAATTATTAATGTAGATACGAATATAAAGGATAAATATTAATAACTAAATTCTCCTGTGCTTCTGGACAATTATTCCCACTTGAAATTTAGTCCCTAATACCCACGATAATGACTCGGGCAACCAGCCGTGGAGATTTGGTTTGGTTTGTTGCTCTATGGTCATTTCTTGCACACTTTGGTCTAATTAGACAGGTACCTACAGTTTAACGTCTATTCGGAACCAGTAACAAACATCCATGTCACAGCTAGTACCAAAAGGCCAGAACGCTTAGCCAATTGGCTATCAGGCCGCCCAGCATGCACGAGAACACAGGTTTGAATCCGCCTTTGACGTGCTGTGCATACATAAATAACAGAAACTTTCAGACATGATGGTGATGGAGACAGCATGAGTAAGCTTCATCGTCAGTCCAATTGTATGATGGGAGTTTTCAAGGTTTTTTCCCCGCTCATATGACATCAAATGCGGAACAATTCAAACTTAAAGTCCTTCTGGGAGGAAGATATTACTCTTCCCATCTATCTATTGAGCGACTATTTGTGGTACATATAATAAGAACAGTATCTCTTTGATGTATAAAAAAATTAAAAAATTAAGAAATAAGAAAATTCATTACTGTAGAAAAGACAAATGCATAAAAATAATTCGAAATATAAAGTATTCTAATACGATTATTTTCTTGCACTTAATTATAGCCACTTTTTACACTTCGGAGTTCATCCATCAAATTATCGATACAAGTATAAAAACCAACAAGTGCATACATTATAAATTGACCGTGTAACTGCAGCGCGATTTTGTTTTAAAAGCAACCAGCTAAGCCTAATGGGATTTTAAGAAACAAATTTTTAAAAGCATTTCAGAAATGCGAAGTAGAAATGACAGGATAATAGGAATGATTTAATGAATGCAAATAAATAGCATGAATCATTGTGGTAATAATAAATAAGACAACGTCTGAGATTAGCGGTATTTTTGAGAAAGCATTTTAAATGTGCCTAATAGATGCTAAACAGAAATGGTAAGATTACAGAAATGATAATATACTACATCTTCTGCCAGTGGTAATGCAGGATCATCATTTTGTGTTCTTGTATTAGATCAAGATTCACACTTCTTCTTTTGCAGAAAAAAAAATTAAAAAATAAAATAAATCCCAGTCGAGACTATAATAAAAGATAACAAGTCAGTGTAAGTAGTAGTCGAGCATAAGTAGCTTATCTACAAACAGCTAATTTCAACTTCGTTCAATTTTTTTTTTTTTTTTTCTTTGTTAGTTTTTATAAAAATGTTTTGAATGATGAAGAAGTGGTAAATTCGAATTCTCTTTTCTTCCTTTAATGTAGATGACCGGTTACAGTGAAGATTTAGTCTTTTTTTTTTTTTTTATTATTTAAAAAAATTCTTTTTGAGTTCAGATAAGTATATTAAAAATCGTTTGCTCATTTTTTTTTTTTTTTTTATCGCTTGCTTTTTCTTTTCACTTTAATACCCTCATTTTGTCTCGTGCAAAAGATTTGATCGCAAACGATTTTTATTTTTATTTTTATTCTTTAATTTCTGTTCTTTTCCTTTCCATTTTAAGAGTAGAAAACATCGTTAGCTTTTTTTAAAAAAAAAAAAAAAAAGAAAGTAAAATGGCCGAAGGAAAATCAACGCTAATAAATCAAATGTGTTCTCATCTGTTTGCCCAGTGATTGGGAGGGGAAGGGAGGAGACAACGATTTTTTTTTTTTTTTTTTGGCTTCGTTCCCAATGAGCAATGCAATGTTAGAATAGCAACGAAAAATGGCAATTGGAGGATAATTGTGATAAGCGAACCGGCATGGCAAAAATCTCTGATATTTTAATTTTCTTTTCTTTGTTTGCATGAATGTACAAAACCATAAAAAAAATTCAGAAGATTTTTATGCCATTTTTTTTCTTCTTTTTTGTGACTGTCCCGCCTTACTTGGTTAATATTCGGTAATTAATTAACCATAACATACAATTTTTTTTAAGGAAAAAACGTTTGACCAAAACGAATTTCAAATAAAATTTGGTATAACACACACATACACACACACACACATATATATATATATATCGATAATGAATATTTCTTTGTACCAAGTAAATTATGCACATAAATACACCAGAATAAAATTACTAAAAGTTGACAGCAAAAAAAATTTTTTTTAACATTGTATTAAGAGAAAGAAATGAATTTTTGATTCTTTCTTTATAAGAAAGAAAAATCCATGAAAAGATGACGAAGTTAGTAACTTAATCAGAATTCTTATTAATACATGTTGACAGGAGTTTCGTTGTAAAAGATCTTAGTATTTTCGAAGAATAAATATATTATTATATAATAAAAAAAAACATATTTCAAAGAAGATATACCCATATTTATGCTCTTGTATTCTGCAGAAAAACTTTAACGAAATTTCCTCTAGGGGAAGGAATAAACAAATTGGTATAGAGCCACATAGCACTTTTTGGATTTGCATGACTCTGAATTTGATTATGGGGTAAAATTAAAAATGAAAGTTCAATTTTCATAATTTTATTGGATATTCGCAATTTATCGGGCTTACATATTTATGTGAGCAAATCTTTTTAATACGAATTTCAATAATTGTAATTTACATTGCCAGGTGCTGATTTAGAAATCATGATTAAAACTACTTGGAATCCGAATACACAGGATCTTTTTAAGGAAACAATCTTATCAATTAACTTTTATAAGGAAATGTTAAGTTATTATATCATATTTAAACAAATAAAAAGCAATTTTATAATTTTGTTATATAAAATACAGCAACAGCCCCTTGGTGAGCCACGCCGTCTGCCTGTTGACAAATTTCGAGACAGATGTTTTCTTTTTAAGCGATAGGGTTGTCAGCTCTACACCCACCACTCAACAATATTAGACTGGGACCTACGGTTAAAAGTGGATTCGAACCACTACAAGCATCTATGGTACCACTTGGACTCGAACCCTGTGGCATCGAATGGCAGTCACTCGGCCATCAAGCCCATTGTTATAACAAGCATAATATTAATTAAATTTTTTTATTTCTCTGAAATTATATATATATATTTGTGAGCAATAGATTTAAATCTCTCAAATTTTTCTGTTCCTATCCTATTTTTATAAAGGTAGTAATATAATGTATTATAGTATATATTTACTTAAGTACAAAATAAGTATGATTATATATTAAATTCATAAAGATGCCTGGATCTCTATCATATTGATGGTCAGTTCTCTCTAAATGTAATTATGGGTTAGAAAAAAAAAATGGTTTATTTACAGTTTGCAAGTAAAAAAAAAAAAAAAAATTATGAAATCACTAAAATATGTGCATTTGAGTAACTTAATTTAGAAATTTTAATATATATTTTTTTCTAATGCAACTGGCAAACACTTACACAGCTTGGTCTTGGATGCCTTAAGCCAAGCGCTGCTCAGTCGTTACTCACTTTGCATTACCCAGGGGCGCGTGTAACTTTGAAGATAAGCCACGGGTAGCAATGCCCCCACAACGCTCTACGATCCTATTAGGACCGGGACCTACGGTTTAAAGTGGATTCAAACCACTACAAACATCCATGACACCGCCAGGACTCGAACCCGAAACCTGTGGTAGCGAGCACCAGAGCGCTAGCCACTCGACCATTCAGCCCCGCGAAATTTTAATATTAAGTTGACTAACTTAAAAATCTTAATTTTTTTTTTTGAAAGGATAATATATATATATATATATATATATTCAGAACAATACCTTAAAATTGTATAAATTTTTTTTTTTCATTTATTCAAGCAATCACTTCTTTTTACAATTAATTTAATATTCAATACAGCGATTAATTTTAATCGATATTTCTTGAACAATTCAAAGCTTTATTCCTTTGTGTTTACTTTATATCAAAATTTAAGAAAAACCTATTAAAAAGAAAAACCTAATGGGAACAACACATAATTCCCTCTTAAGCTTTCCCTAAGCTGCATTTTATTTACATTATTAAATAAATGGATAAAACGGGAAGTGAAAAACCTAAGTTTTAGTATTTGGAAGAAAGCGGCAGGAAAATATGGAACAGCCATACCGCGGTGACTCATAATTTGATGATGTGCCATAAATACAGAAGTAGAGCTCTATGAAAGAGATAATGGATTGCTAAAAGATCGTAAAACTTTATAGATATTTTCGATTCGCTTCCATATCTATAATGTCATAATGACTGCCCAACAATATGGCGGCCCCCATAAACTCCAAGACGTTAAATTTAACTGCACTGGCTTAAATCACAACATATAGGAGCTTTTCGAAAAAGCAGCGAAGGAACTTTAGCCAAAGCCCTCGAGATTTCCTTTTTTGGAAAAAGGTTTCTTGAATAATAAATGATTTTTGGATTAATTTCAAAAAAATTGTTCGGAAAAAAATCCCACGTTTATTAAGCTAATTTAATATATTAATAAAAATTGATTTAAATTAAAATTCTTTTTTTCCTTATAATTGTTTGTTCAACAATATCTTTTGTATGTAACAGCATTCTTCGGATAGGCCTGGATTATGGTTAATACATTTTGTCTGATGGTTGGTTAGCGCGTTAGTCTGATGGTTGATTAGAGCATTAGTCTGACGGTTGGTTAGAGCATTGATGGTCTGATGGTTGGTTAGAGCATTAGTCTGATGGTCGATTAGCACGGTAGGAGGTCTACTGATGATTAGTGCTTTGAGATTTTAAACTGAAATTGAATGGGAAACTCCTAAATCTATGGAAATTCCTGTATCTACATTGTTCATGGAGACCTTAAATCTGTAGATAGATAAATTACAGCATTGGATTTGGAAAGGATGCCAATTTCTTAGTTACTACCCTTGGGATTGTTTGTTCCAAATAACAGTGACATATACTAATATTGATACGCCAGAGTGGTGCTTCTATTGTGCAAAATTCAATAAGTTTATTAGGTTCATGATTAGCAAATAGAAATGCTTCCATTTTAGGTAAAACACACTTTTTTTTTTTTGTTCAGAGTTAAAAAAAAAAAATAACAGAAAAAGAGATTATTAGTCGATTTAGGTGCTTAAAGACATAGGTGTTAGGATTCTCAATTCTTTCTTTTGTAACAGTGTTCTTCCGATAAACTTGGATTATGATTAGCAGGTTAGGAAATCTGGAGTCTGATGATCAGAGCGTTTGGATTCTAAAATGAACTTATTAACCTTAAATCTAACGGAGGACTAAACCATCCTAAGTTTCTCAGGAAATTTTGGCAAACAATTTATTTGTTTATAACAAGCTCATAACATAAAATGAAATTATATGTATTTAAAAACAAGTAATGTAAAAAAAAAAAAATTTTAAAATCAATTCCTACATTTTTTTCACTCTATTGCAGAAAGTCCTTTATAAATAATTTTCATTCATTTTTTTTTTTTTATCTGGCGCCATCTATTAGTAGATATATGCAATTTAAATGTAAAAAAAAACTAAAATTAATTTATTTAATTTAATTACTGAATTAATATTTGAAAAAACTGTATTACCATCAAGTGTCCTCCACTATAAGTTCAGAAAAATGTATTCGAACTTGAGTGGATGAATAAAAAGTATTTTATTAACGCTTGAAAATCTGAACAAGATATATATAGGGAGAGTGTGAACTTATTAATTGAGGAATTGAATAAGAAAATTATTAACAATACTTTATCATTAATTTTATTAAAATAGGTAACTACATGGATGATTTTATCCTGGATAATTTTATTTTTAGCAAAAAATATTTAAAAATAATAATACATCCCACATAATAACTACATAATATGCATCCACATAAAAATTCTTACAAAAGATAATTAAACATCCTACATAATACACATCCACATAAAAATCCTTACAAAAATAATTAAACATCCTACATCAAAACTACGTAATACACATCCACATAAAAATACTTTCAAAAATATTTAAAAATATTTTTTTTAGAATACAAAGTGATATTTCATTATAAGAAACCTAATAGACTTTCTTCTTAGAAAACCTATCTTAAAAATCAATAGATCGAACAAATTACATGAAACGTCATAGTATCAGGAATATAGAAAAAATGAATTCAGTAAATACATCAAGGGAAAAAAAAAAAACACCAGAACAATCATAAAAAAATTAAATTTGGTATCATTATTCTAATTAAAATTTCGCAAACCTTCCTTCGAGAAACATTTAGAGGTCGTACTGTTTTAATTACATCTTTGTGAATAATAAAAATGGAAAGTAACACCATATCGTTCTTTTTTTTTTAATTTGATAGTTTTATTTATTCCATTTTTTATGCGCAGTAATTTTCAAACTTCTTAATGACACAAGCCAATGTATCCGGGCATCCACGTTGGATACATTAAAACTATCGGGTATTTTTATTCTCCATTTTTACTTTTAATGAAATAAAAAAGTAAAAAAAAAAAACTTGACACAAAAAATAGGAACTTTATTTGTGCATCGACTTAAAAAAAAATTAAAAAGAAAAGAAAAAAAGAAAGAAAATTACGAAAGATTGCGTTTAGAATGTTTTCTTTTGTTATTTAAACAGAGCATTATGGGTAAAAAAAAAAATATCTGCGAACTCAGATGACAGTGACGAAACTGATAATAATAATATTAATAATAATATTCGAATTTGAAGCACCCAAAACGCAACAAAAACAAAAATAAAAATAAAATACGAAGAAAAACATTTTTTTTTCTTTTCCTTTTCTCTAAAAAAAAACGGGATTTTTGTCTTTACGCCTACAAATGCCGCTGGCGATGGAAATAATAATAAAAAAAAGATGGCGGAAAAAAAATTAATAACCGTTCGAAAGAATAGAAAAATGGCGCTCGAGCTGCAGCCAAACGAAAAAAAAAAAAAAAAAGTCAAAAGAGAATTAATAAAATAAGGAAAGGTATAGCAGAAAAGTGTAATACAAAAAAAAAAAAAAAAGGAAAAGTTTCCTACCTTTCCCAGTTTTCAAGGTTGAAAAATATGTATAACAAACGAAAAAAGGATTAAAAAAAAAATGGCGGAGTAGGGGAGTTAGAAAAGAAGAATAAATAAATAAACAATAAAAAAAAAAACTGAAGCTGTCAAAAATGATTGATATCCATCAATTTTCGCCCGTTTTCTTTTGGGTTGTTTTTCACCTGCGCCCGTTCGTTACATTTTATCCGGAAAAATTATAATAATGAAACTGAAAGAAAACGGTTCGGTGTGTTTGCAGATGTTGGGGAAATAATTATTCCGACTAGAAAAACGCATGCACTTCTATTTAGTAATGAAATTGTAAAATATGAATATTTTTTTAATCTATTTTTGATATAATGCTGTCATTGAAAATGACATTTAAGCTTCAAATATCCGTTGCAGCTTTGTGCATACGTTGAAGAAATTCATTAGGCAAAGGTGATAAAATAAACAAAGTTTATTGTTATTACTTTTTTTTGTGTAATTCACTAATGAAAGTAGATGATTTAATTATGACAACTATACGACACATATTAAACGAAAATTAAAAAAAAAAGTAAAACTGTAGGTATTGTAGTTGGGTTGAGATACTTGAGGCACAAATTTGAGAACTCACAGCTTTATTGACGCACTCACCAAGACCATACAGTTTGTGGCATATAATATTTATCACATTTAAAGACATATAATTATAGATTCGTTCTGGCTGTTGCTAACACAGGCTTCACGTTCAAATCCTGGCAGTGCCATGGATGTTTGTGAGTGGTTCAGAATCTACATTAAACTGTAGTCTCAGTCTAATTAGCCTAAAGTGTAAGTGTGCACAAAATGACCATAGAGCGACACACCAAACCAAACTATAGATTCGTGGAAGGACTCCACTTCTAAGCCGAAAACTCAAAACTCGAATACGCCCAGGATGCGCGAAATATACTTCCTCTCCGGGTGAGAGTCCGTAGGCCAACTGACCACTTCTCCTTAACGCCACAGGGGTGCTCTTGCAATGGGTAGGTTTGGTTTGGTTTTTCGCTCTACGGTTATTTTGTGCACAGTTTAGGTTAATTCGAGACCTACAGTTTAACGTGGATTCCGAACCACTCACGAACATCCATGCCACCGTCAGGATTCGAACCTGACAGCCTGTGGTACCTATGGCCAGAGCACTAGCCAGTTGGTCGTCTGGCCGCCCAGTGGATAGAAGAAAGTAAGGTTACAAAATTATTTTTAAACCAAGGTTTAACTTTTTTGTTTAAATTAGGTAGGAAGAGTTGCCTGCTTCATCACACGATTTTAATATAGATTATGAGATAAAAACTTTTGACACTAAAGCGCAAGACTGGATTCAAATTTTCGATTTATGTTTTCATTTATTTACATATTTCATGCCTTAACACAAAAATCTCGATTCTACTGGTTGCCTAAGCATAAACATTGGTTTCAATAACTAAAAAATTATTAAAAATTTATATAAAAATTATATAAGAAATTTAAAATAATAAATTTGTCTTTTATTAATAGACATACGATTTTTATACTGAACTTTTAATTAGTTAGGTCACTATATAAAAATATAAAATTTTATTTATTATAAAATTGATTTAAATATTTAATAATCAAATTTTAGTTATTAATCTGATAAATAAATTTAAAATAAAGAATAAACACATAACCAATTTAAATAAAATTGGTTATGTTTTTTATTCTTTAACACATTTAACAAATGCATTTTTTTTTCTTTTGTATAATCATAAAGAAATGAAACTCAAACAATTCAATAGATCATTTATGAAATATCAAATTTAAGTATTAAAAAATAACTACGTATATCTTCCAAAGCATTGTTTTCAGAAACTACGCACATAATTTGTCAAATCCCCTGCATACAAAATGCAATACTCTATTCATCTTATCTCAAAACACTCTAATCGCTATTTTTCCATTAGATTTACCGTTTAAACCTTTATAATGGAAAAACAATCACCCAAACAAGATATGACACATGGAATTAGAGATATCGAAAAGCTTTACAAATTGACATTTAAAAACGGTTCTGGAAATTTTATGACGGAACATAAAAGGAACAAAGGAGAAATAAACATTTAAAAACAACAATGCACACACATAAAAAAAAATTGTCTATTCTTTTGCCAGGGCTTATAAATAAGTAAGCAAAAACCTCTCATCACTGCAATAACAGTCGCCAATTTATCGCATGATCATGAGATCCGATATTTTGGTAGCTTTAATGGCAATATTTCCTTTCAATATTCCATTAAAGCATATAAAAGCTCGGATAGAAAGTTTTTTTTTACAAAATGGGCTTTGAAGACCCTGAGTCAATTTACCTCATTTTTATAACAATGATCGCATTTTGGGGCGTTTCATTTTCTTTCGAGTTGATGCGTTTTGTCGTTCAGCCATTTTTTTTTTTTTTTTTTTTTTTTTTTTTTTTGCTTTTGTTTCATTCGATTCTTAACATCGAATTCACCTGGAAGATTATTTTTTGATCAAATGCGGTGCAGGGAGAAAAAAGGGTGGATTTTTTTTTTTTTTTTTTTTATTTCTTCAGGTTGTGACAGTGGAAACTATTGTGTTTTTAAAAGTTACGTACATTTTGCTCCTTTTTTTTTTAAGAAACTAAAATTTGCCATGGATGAATCAATTTATATAAAATTTTATTTAAATTTAGCTTTTTAAATGCAACTCTATGTTTGCTATTCAACTTTTTTAATGCGACCATATTTTTTCTATTCAAATTTTTAATGCAACTCTATTTTCTCTATTCAACTTTTTTAATGCGACCATGTTTTTCTATTCAAATTTTTAATGCAACTCTATTTTTCGCTATTCAACTTTTTTTAATGCGACCATGTTTTTGCTATTCAAATTTTTTAATACAACGATGTTTTTGCTATTCAAATTTTTTTAATACAACGATGTTTTTGCTATTCAAATTTTTTACAACGAACGCTATTCAAATTTTTTAATACAACGATATTTTTGCTATTCAAATTTTTAACGCAACGATGTTTTTGCTAACATTTGCAAGAAATATTAATTTTTCAACCATTTTAGAACATACTTCTTTTCTACCAGTTTTGGAATATTTATAAATAATAAAGTAGGAAAATTTCAACACAAATGTCAGAATTCAAACAATATATTTATTTTTACTTAATTGCAATCTGAACTCATACTACCCCAGTGGTTCTCAAACTTTTGAAATAAGGGCGCTTTTAAAAAGCTACAAATAATTGTAGGGGGGACTATATACAAATTTCAATATATACAATATGGATACAATATACAAATTTCAAACAAATAAACATCGGCTACAAACGTCTCACACCGATATATCCGAATGGTCAACTCCAAACTATTTACAGTCGGTGGAGTCTCGGATGTTATAGTGGAATTTTTTTAACATTGAAAATTACATAGACATTAGCATTCCTGGTTGTCAGTCAGCCATGGAAGTTACCGCTCTTAGTTCCCCAGAAACGTTCTTTGACGGATTATTGCTGTTTAGTGACTTTTTATATGAAGATAGAAGAAAAAAAAAATGAATAGGAAAATTAATAGCTCGAAGGGAACTAACTAATGGTGCGAAAGTTGTTGAGTAACAAAATTAATTTACACTGTTACTTTTTACGACTAACATAAAATTTTTACATTATGCAACCCAATATTTTTAATGCATTTGATTCAGTATCATGAAATGAGTATATGATAATTTTTGTTAAGTTTAAAGATGTAGGGTTCAAAAATTCACTTTCCTGATGTTAAGGCTATACAATTTTTCACATGCTGAATCGACTACGTTACAAATCTCTTTTCGCTAAGGACAAATTTCAAGTCAGCTGTTAATTAACCATGTTAATTACTTTTTGTTAATCAATTGAAGCACTATAAGCTAATTCCCTTCGAGCCATTTTCAACGAGCTTCAGAGATTTTCAAATATAAAAAGTAAATTTTTAAAGTAAATAAAATTAGATTATTGTCTTCATTTAAATAAAACGAACAAATAAATCTTCGATTGATAGAATGATGAATTATCATAATAGGCACCATGTTAAATATCACGCAACTGCAAAAATATATGTAAAATTTTTATATAATGAAATTGATGTAATTATATATATATATATATATAAACTGAATTAGTTTCATTTAAAATCTAAACACTATGCTACAAAATCAAAGAATGAAAATGGCCAAGAACAAAGATCGATTCTCTTTCATCCTTCTCTTCTTACCCACACATTTTCAATTGCTTCAAAAGCTGTCTGATCGATTCTTTTTCCCCTCTGTAACAAAGAGGCTGTTGACAGCAAGCGTCGACATGATTCGAATTTAGAGGATGGAAAAAAAAAGAAAATAAAACCAACCTCCCATCCCTCCATAAAAAAAAAAGATTGGAGGAGTGAGTCACTTTTGCATCGTTACCACTTGGACTGCTCTGGAGAAAGCGTCCCCTAACCCTAGCGTCACTGGAAAAGTAACGCGCACGAGGTAATGATGCAATCATTCACGCGCGCGGAATTGTGGGCAGGAGAATCATTAAGTATTATGCGCTATTACTTTTCGAAAAAGACTGTTATGAAGGGGGTTGGGGTAATGGATGTCACAGCCGACACCTTCGAGAATGTAGTGTTTTATTTCTAGATTGCAGGGCTTTTTTTTTCTCTCCTCCACCTTCTCTTCCGTTAAGTTTAATTCATTGAAAAGAGAGGTAAAAGGATATTCCATTATTGTGTGGATCATTTTTCATTGCAAGATTTTGTAAGTTTGTATATGTTATGGAGGGGAATGCAGGGATCATTGCAGTTGTTGCAGGATTTTGCAGTTTGTTGAGTTTGTAAATAATTTTTTTTATTATATATATATTTTTATTTCCAATGGGGTTACAAACGACACAACTGGAGCCATACAGAACAAAACAATATAAAATAGCAAATGGCAAAAAAATAGCAATGCTTATTTTATATAACGCTGTTTATTTTCCTTTTCAATGATATTAATGCTTTTTTTTTCAAATTCAAAAGAACTGGAAAACATGGTTTGCTAAGTTTCTTTCTTTTATAACGGTTGACACCACTTTACAATGGTCAACATTGCTCCATAGAAGGATGTGGAAATGATGCTTTTCAAGTAGATTGTATATTAATTCATTGTATTTGAGAAAATCAGAAAATTACATCAGGCAATTCGATTTTTAATGTGAGATTCTTTGACATACTCCCCAACAGGTCTTCTTCTCAGATCAACAGCCACAATGTGGGCCATTTGTTTTAACTCTGAATTATTTATTTTTAAAGTAAACACACAGTTTTTCTATTTAAAAAAAGCTCTGTAATACTTTTCCTTTTCTTCAATGGCGCAACAGCCAGGTAAAGGGACAAGGCTGTCTGCCCACTGGCAGATTTCGAGACAAGAGGTGATTTTCTTTTTACGGGGGTAGGTTCTCAGATCTACGTCGGCGCTCGACAGTCGTATTAGAACCGTACATATGGTTTAAAGCGGATTCCAAACCACTATAAACATCTATGGCATCGCCGGAACACGAACCTGAAACCTGCGGCACACCCACACCCAAAAAAAAAAAAAATAAAAAACCGAGCATGTAACAATTTAGTTAATTTGATCTTTTTTCCCTCTTTCTAAATTATATGCAGAATATTATTTCAAATTCATATTCTAATTCAAATAGCCTTGTAAGAATTTTCTAAACTTAACGGAGAATAGAATATTGTTAAATGAACGAAAGGTATTCAATTTATAAACCCCCCATAAATTTAAGTATTGTTTGTTTATAGGTTAGAAACTTTAATTATTATCTATAATTTGAAATGCAATAATAACAGTATGTTAAATTGTTCTTTAATAATGTATAAATTTAACAATATTATTACAAAATTTTTTTTTTTGCTAAGTATATAACTGAAAGGATATGTTACTTATACAGATACTAAAACCGATTTTTATCAATCATGAATTATCTACCTTAATTTACGCCTATCTTTCGCAATAATAGACTTTCATTTATCATTTGTGCATGTAAACAGTATTTTTCCCTTACAAGAATATACCATTTTGTGTTTAGAGATTCACGTATTGCAAGATAGCAAAGTTCAGAAAAAGTTTACAGCAAAAATATTTTAATAATTTATAATCACAAAACTATTACTTTTTTTACAATATTTTATTTGATGTATGAAGAAGACCTCAGAAGAAAACATAAGTGGTAAATAAATAAATTTTGAGAAATAATCCGATCTAGTAAAATATCACTACACTTATCTTCAAATACATATGTTGAATAAAAAAAAAAAAAATTAGTAAGATAAGATTAATGAATTTCATTAATGTCAGGGTTTTAATTATATTTAATTACACTACTATCCTTCCTTTTAAAATTAAAAGGTTTTTGGCAAGGGGCTTTACCTCTCTCAGGGGTAAAATTTGGGGGAGAGGAGGTTCGTTTCAAATTGTGGTAGCAAAAATATGTTGTAATGTAGCAGAACCACGTGATGCAACATAGATAATGCTGCATATACGCCATTTATATGGTATATAGCCTCAAATAAGAGTACTAACATTTGAAAACAATGCCACTTTCAAAAACTTAACTTCTCGTCTCAGTCAATATATTGCATGTATTAAGTATTCATGATTTAAATAACTATTTTTAGTAAATAATAATTTATCTTCTATAAGTACAATCGGATTAAGTCATTTTATTTACACATTTTTTATTCCAATTAAATAAAGAAATGAGATTTTTTTTAAATTTTAGATAAAATGAACAAATACCTGAGAACATAAAATATTTTTAGAATTAAAAATGCTGACCATTTTTTAACCGAACCATATAAGATGTTCAAAACAACATAATTAGGAGCGAAAAAATAAAAAAAAAAGGCTTCCAAAATATATTAAAAGAAATCTTACATTCATTATTTTTTTTACAGTAAATAGTGCTTTTTTTAAGTAATGAAGGACTTTCTAAAAAGTTTAAAAATAGAATGTTTCTTATTATCCACCCCCTCAAAAAAATAACGATTCTAAATTTAGCAGCTAACGAACAAGATTAGCAACTAAAAGCAAAAAATAATAAATATAACCAAAAAAATTAACAAAAGAAATAGAAATAAAATATGTTATATATAACGCTTTTCATATTTATAATCTTTTTAGCGAAATCAATTAAAAGTTAGAACGAGATGAAAAGCATGAAACAAGAAGAAAAGGAGCTGATGAAATTAAAAAAAAAAAAATAATAGATTCAGACTGAAACTTTTATAATCATGGTTTAATTGCATGAAGTTCTCATTTTTTAATAGCCACTATTTCTTCACCTTTAAAAAAAAAAAAAGAATTTTTAACTTTGCATATAACGAAGTTAAAAGAAGACGTCCTTATAAATTAAACTCCAAACTTGAAGCCCTAATTAGCTAAAAGGCTCCTAATGAGGCACTTCCTGTGCCTTCATCATAATAATAAGATAGAACAAAAAATAAAATATAAAAAAAGAACCGCTCGGAATTGTTCCATGAGCAGAATCGTCTGCGCAAAATAACACAGCTGGAAGGCACGCAGGTGATGAATCATCACGCGAAAAAAATTAAAACAATAAATAAAAAAAAAAGAAGAACATGTTATTAATAAACAGATCATCGATTATAACAGCGACATCTTTCTCTGTAAAAGGCAGTCATTGTTAGCCAGGAATCATCGATTACCGCTAAGTCAATCGATTACACTATACAGTTAGGGCTTGCATAATTCAACACTAGATCCTCCACCTCAATTTGTTATACCCCCGCACAATTTTTGAATGATTGAAATAAAAGTAGAAGAAGAAAAAAAAGATATCTTTCAGGGTTTTTTTTTCTTCTTTTGATTTAGTGACGTTATTGCTGTATGTTCATGTAACAAGGGCAAACGATCCACACCTGTCGTTTCCAGACCGTTGAATAGCGACAAAGTTGGAATCACGCGAAGTATCGATTTATGACCCCAACATTCCTGGACTTTATCATAATTCTGCAGTTAACTGTGACTGTAGCTTTTTTCAAGGAGTGTTCTCTTATAACTGACACACAAAGGATGTTTTCGCTCATATTAAAGTAGCGACAACATACAAAATAATTGCTGAAAAAAATGTTCACGGCGTGTCTTGGAAGCACAATTGTGGCTCAAAACGTCCTTGGATTCACACATAAAAAGGGAATAGCAAGTAAATATTCATTAATCTGAATCGATATGTTTCGCTAATAGCCAGTTTTCTTTAAACATGAAAAACAAATCGTGAGTTTTATAGTACAACAACTATGGACAAGTTCTTGATGGGTTATTTTTCTGGGAAGATTTAGAAGGAAACTGCAAGACTTTACTTCTAGAGTGATTAAAAAGAATTCAACCAAGCAGTATTCTATACCATTTAAGCCACTTAAATAACCGTTTTAATTATTAGTAAAAAAAATTAAATTTATATAAAAAAAACATTAAAATTTTATTCAAGACTATTTGCGCTTAATTTAGAAATATTAAATTAAATATACTTAAATAATTACTAGCTATTAGT